>SSNP01000334.1:235598-268005 GCA_006937955.1 Pachypanchax playfairii
GGGGGGGGGGGGGGGGGGGGGGGGGGCGCGGCTAACTCACTCACTCACACATACACACAGAGTATCTGAATCATAAATCTGTAACTTTTTTCTTGCATTTTTTTATGTTAAAATTGTCTATAAATGACTCTTTTTAGACATGAAATCTAAAAAAATATCAAAAGCACTTTTTTATTGTTGTTTTTCACTTTCATAGGAGTAAAACATAGTTCCGATGTTGCATGAATCATTGAAACATGAAATATTTACATCAAAGTCACTGATCTGCTTGAAAAACCTCTTTACACAAAACGCCCTTTATCTCAGCTTTTAGTCCTGAAACGTGTGGATTTTCATAAAAGTTCCTCTTTTGTACTGCAGATTACTAAATGACAGAAAGAGGTAGAAACTTATTTTTGCTGCTGAAAGAAGAAAGACTAATCTTTCTGATGGAGGTTTCAGAATTCACATAGTCATAGGAGAAAATATTCTGTGAGCCTTCAAAAATCAGTAAAAATGCTAAATATCTCTGATACTGAGGGAGATGTGAAATCTGAAAGTGGCACTGAATGAGTTAAACTCCCAGTTTAAACTCAACTCAACTTTATTTATAAAGCACTTTATACACAACAAGTGTCGACCAAAGTGCTGAACATTTGAGATACACATCAAAGATAAAAAGTAAAAACACAAAGTATTTTGAGCTATTCAATGTAAGAATTCAGCTAATAGTGACTGTGTTGCTTCTAGCAAATACCAGTTCTGCTTAAATATCTTTAGCAGACTTTCACTTATTAATTCAGCTAATTTAACTTTTTTCAGCTGTATTTAGCAACTTAAGCTCCCTGAAATTACTTCAACTGGAAATTTAAGCTAATTTAAGATATTTTTTTATCTGCATTTAATTCATTCAGCAGGTTAATTCAGCTGCATTAAACTCATTATTTTTAGCTCTCAGCATTCACACTGCATTTCTGCAGAAATGCAATTTTTCTAGTTTTCATTACTTTAAGAAAATAAAGAGACGGTCTTCATGATGTGCCAGTTTGATGATTAGGGCCTCTTCACTGTTGGATGTAGGTCTTAATATTGTTATTTTCATTATTTTGTGTAAGAATCTCGAGATGAAGCAGAGGGTCCTCTGCTACAAGAGGAGGAGGCCCATTCAGACCTGGCCAGTTTCCAGCCCATGGACAGTGATGTGCCCAGCTTCCTGGAGGACTGCAACAGAGTAAGAATCCTTATTTTCACAAGTCAAGCATTAGTCTTGTCCTCTGGCCTAAAGTGCACAGAGATATTTGGAGGTTCTTTGTTATGAAATGTTTATGGGTCCTAATAAAGAATGTAACTAAGGAATATTTCCTCTGATTGTGTTTCTTTTTGTTCTTTCTGTTCCTTCTTCTTCACAGGCCAAACTACCTCGTGGGATCCACCAGGTCCGTCCTCATTTGAAAAACATTGATAATGTGCCTCTCCTGGTGCCGCTCTTCACTGACTGCACTCCTGAGAGTAAGTCATGCTTGTTTTTAACCCCTTCATGCTTGAAGGAGGATTTCCTCAGTCGGTGATTTTTCTGAAGTGTTTTTGATTGAAAAATATCATTTTCAGCTTAGTTTACACTTTACAGGTGTTTTCATGCATCTGCTCAGGTGGACGACGTGTGTTTGGATAAACTCATGTAGATTATTAGATCATGATTTCAGAATGACATTGATCTTGTAATAAGAATATATAAATTGTCAGTAGGTGTCAGTGGGTGGAGTGACACACTACAGTCCTGTGACCTGACTACACCAGAAATCCCCAGTTGTCTGCTGCAGGGAGCACTTTAAATGAACCAGTTAAACAGACATATTTCAAAAGTTTAAGATTTAATCTGCCTCTTTATGATGAGCTTATAAGTCTGATAAACCGAATCCTACCATGAGAAAAGTTCTTCAGGATTATGTTGACTTAATCAGTTTTTGTTCTTTCTTCTGTGCAGCCATGTGTGAGATGATGAAGATAATGCAGGAGAACAGGGAAGTGACCTGCTGTCTTGGGAGCTCTGCCAATTTCCGCAATAGCCGCTTGTTTCTGCAAAGCAACCTCAGGTATACATAAGTTTAGTTTTTTATTGATCTGTCCACCTGCCTTTTGCAGTTGCACTTGAAGCTCAGGGTCCTACATACTGTATGTTCGTAATTGATCCTAGCTCTTCTGAGATTGTTCCTAGAATCTGCTGTAGCAGTTCTTCTTGCTTGGGGGGGTCAAAGCCGGAAGTTCTCCACTGATTCTTGAGGTCTTGACTTTCCACCACTTTGTTTTTTTAGCCTTGGTATTTCCAAAGCTTCCTGTACTTCCTGTACCCTTCTTGATGTAGCTGTTACTCATCACCACTGACTCCCAACCACCACAATGTCCAGTTGGTTAAAGATGATTTGATTTTCATTCTAGATCTCGATGTCCCATAGAATCATGTCCCTGTCATTCTTCACAATAGTCTAAGTGGTCACCTGTTCTAGCCCTCACCTAGCACATAGGTGTCACCTGGGAAACATGAGAAACTCCCCCCCCGTTCAGGTTTAGGGTTTTGTGTTTCAGGCTTTGAAACAGATCTGGTCCTTACCAGGTTTGAAAATGATTAAAATCTAACCTCGAGTGAACAATAACACATCTGATTTGATTTCATCATTAAAGATAAACAAAGTCCACCTGATCATTCAGCTGCTTAAGTCCTTTTGTTTTCAGTAGTTTCTCACATTGTGGAAGAAATTTGGCCTTGTTTTTTTCTTTCACCAGTACTCTGAAGGTCCACCAGCATCTCAGTCAGGTTCAGGTCTCTGAAGGTCCACTAGCATCTCAGTCAGGTTCAGGTCTCTGAAGGTCCACTAGCATCTCAGTCAGGTTCAGGTCTCTGAAGGTCCACCAGCATCTCAGTCAGGTTCAGGTCTCTGAAGGTCCACCAGCATCTACGTCAGGTTCAGGTCTCTGAAGGTCCACCAGCATCTCAGTCAGGTTCAGGTCTCTGAAGGTCCACTAGCATCTCAGTCAGGTTCAGGTCTCTGAAAGATGAATTCTTTAATACTATGTACAGCATGTGTCTGTTTCCCCTGACAACCAACTAGAATAACATCCCATAGTGCAAATTTAATGTACAATATCTCGACAAATGTAATAGAAGAGAATATGGAAACTGGATTATCAATCAATCATACAAGTGATCACCTGCCAGTTTATGTTTCCTTTAATTATAAGGAAAATAGAGAAGACAAAAAGATTATCTACAAAAGAATAAGAACTGAAAACAATCTAAAAACTGAATTATTAAAGCAAATTGGACATTTATATATGAAGACATGTAAATAAAGCATATGAAACATTTATGGAAACATTTTTACTACTGCTCGATAAATATTGTCCTGTGGTGCAAATGAATAGGAAACAGAATTACAGAGAGGCCATGGAAGAATACGTTATATCAGGAATTTATTGGGCCGAGAACAATGGGAGCAGAGCAGCGGCAAGCAAGCAGGGATGAGCGGCCCTCGCACCTTGGCGCCGCTCCGGCCGTGCGGCCACCACCTCACCAGAGCACCTCCCTTTCAACTGAGTAGCCCCCAAAATGCCAGTGAAACTTTGGACGAGTGAGCATATTGCAGTTTCAAGTGTTCGGGCAAGAAATCAAAGTTTGATGAGCCGCTGTGGCTACACCTGAAAGTTTAGAGCCATATTTGTTCTTACAGTGTTGGACCATCACATTGACTGTCATTTGAACCAGGTTCAGTCATATATTTTAAAGACAAACCAGAGTATGACCTGAAAGAGGAAAAAATGGAGAAATGTTGTTCTATGTGGGTGGGGCTAAAAATATCACAAAATATGAGCACATAGTGTTGTTTAGGAAGTCACTGTGATCCTCCATGTACATTTTGGTAGCAATCTGTGAAATTATCAGGGAGTTATAACAGCATTTTTTGCTTAGTTTAAGGCAAAGTTTAAAGTTAAGCCATGCCCACAGTTCTTAAGATAGAATAAATCCTTTTTAATGACATAATTCCACATGCCTTAAGACTCTACTGACAAAGTTTCATGGTGATCCATGAAAGTATGTTGGAGTCGATAGTTCAAATCCCACAGGTGTGAAATATCCAAAAATTGTCCGTTTTTTTCAAGATGGCTGACTTCCTATGATAGTTCGGACATGGGTCCAAGAGACTTTTTTGTAGGTCCCGAGAGGATACAATTTCATGACTGTCAATCAAAGCAGTGGGCGGGGCTTGCAGTTTAAAGGCAAAAAATGGGAAGAAAGGGGACGCTATTGACGCAGTTAGCCACTCCCACACGATTTTCTACTCAGGTATGTTATGGTTCTTACAAAGATTCATCCTAGGGAGTTTTGTCCTGATCTGATCATGTATAGTGATTTTACAGGAAGAAATGTGTTGATGACGAGACGTCAAACTTTGAAGTGGCGCTGTGGCAACGTCTTAAATGCTAGGGCCCTAAAATTTTAACCTTTTTAGATCTACCCATTGGCTTTTTCCTGAGCCTGGTCGTTGTAGATTTGTTGATGTATGCCAGAGTATGACCCCAAAGAATAAAACGTGACATTTCCGGTTATCAGTGGGCGGAGCTAAAGTTATCACAAAAAAGCCTGGTTCATACAAAAGGATTTTAACAATGTCACAAGAGCTTCAGGCTGCACACACAGCGAAAAAAAAATTGGTCATATTCCTGTTCTGCTCCTACCATGTGTGCTGTGTGGCCACATGAC
Organism: Pachypanchax playfairii; assembly: GCA_006937955.1. Taxonomy (NCBI): domain Eukaryota; kingdom Metazoa; phylum Chordata; class Actinopteri; order Cyprinodontiformes; family Aplocheilidae; genus Pachypanchax; species Pachypanchax playfairii. The sequence continues at coordinate 240,334 of SSNP01000334.1, forward strand.
ATGATGAGACACCTCACACGGACCGATTTCACTCACCACATTCTCAGTATAAAAAGGAATTCTCACAAAAAACTCAGAAACCTTGCAAGATCTGTGTGACTTTGGAGGGGATGCTAATGCTCCTTTGGTTGACAAACACCACAAAACCTCTGAAGAAGATGATGATGACGTCACCTGTCACCTCGCTTTCTGATTGGCTATATGCTGCACTGAGCTGGTGCATGCTCGGTTCTCCTTTCAAAAAACCATACTCTCTGCGAATTCAGGCCAAAACAATCCAACATTATAGATTTGCGATCAAAGTGGTCCCAACGTCCTTGTGAGCGAACCTCATCACTCTTAACACACCACACACGGTAGGAATATTGCTTATAAGAATATTATCTTAAGGACCGTCCCGATAATCAGGGCTTGTCAGAAAGGAAAAATCGGGGCAAAATTGGCCTGAAAATCCTGCCATGTGAACCTGGCTTTAGAGAGGTTGATAAACTGTAGCTACGAGTTTAATCTGAGCACTTGTTATTGTGATATGCTTGTACAAACGACCCTGCAGTAGGGTCTGTACGGCCTGCAGTAGTCTGCTGACCTCGAACATCCCCCAAAGCTGAAGAACCCTACTATTTATCCATCAATTTAAATCATGTGTGCCAAATTAGGGACAGCTCTAAAAAAAAAAGTTACGTATGTGACTACGGTTCTATGAATCCCGAATGACCGCCAGAGGCGGTGTCTTAAGCACTGACTGATCCATCACGCACATGAGTGTTTATACCAACAATGTCACATGTGACCCCTGATGACCCCAGAGACCCTATATCTTCCTGTGACATCAGAGGCTCTGTTCCTGCAGAATCTTCTCGCGAGTGCTCAAGGATTCTGAGTGACGGAACGCTCAGGCGGTCATTCGGGATTCATAGAACCATAGTTACATACGTAACTTTCGTTCTATTTCATCCCTGCTGACCGCCAGAGGCGGTGCCTTAAGCACTGAATGACCTATATCAGAAAAATCATGAAGAACTCCTGCATATACCTCATTGGGAGAAACCCGCAGAGTCCGGCACCAGGACCACCCCCAACGGATGGGGCGAGGCAACATTCAACCGGTAAAACCTGGAGAAGGTATTCGGCGAAGCCCATGATGCTGCCGCACAGATGTCATCTAGGGGCACACCGTGCAGGGCCGCCCATGACGTGGAGACTGCCCTGGAAGAGTGGCACCTCACCCTGGATGGCAGGGGCGACCACTCCCAGCATACGCCTGGGTGATGACGTCCACCAACCAATGAGACAGTCGCTGCTTGGAGAGCGCACAGCCCCTCCTGGGACCCCCATGGCAGAGGAAGAGCTGATCCGACTGTCTGATACCAGTAGTTTCAGCCACATAGAACCGCAGAACCTGCACAGGGCACAGCAGCCACAGATCCTCCTCCTGGAGCCAGGGGTTTAAAAGGGGGCAAACACAGCGTCGAGCATCACATGCAAATCCGATGCTGGAGTGCGCAGCACTCGTGGGGGGCGCAACCGCCACGCACCCTTCAGAAAAAGGGACACCAGTCTGTGACACCCCACCGTGCTATCACCAACCCGAACATGTCGAGAGGAAATGGCTGCTACGTACACCCTTGTCTGCACACCAAGCAGTAAACAGCCGCCACCTATTCTCATACCATAACCGGGTGGAGGGCACCCTCGCATTCAATATGGTATTGCAGACACCCTCCGAACACTCAATCAGCAGCGAGAGCATCCTGGCCCAGGGGACTGCTCCCCTGCATCCAGGAGAACCAGAGGGGGCAATGGGTTGACTCGTTTGAGGCAAAGAGATTCAACCTCACCTTGCCAAAGATCTCCCAGATTTTGAGAACCACCTCCGGATGAAGCCGCCACTCCCCTGGTGGGGGCTTGCAACGGGAAGTTAAGTTTGCTGCCTGATTCTGTTCCTCGGGCAAGAAAATTGCCCTCAAGCTGGCCAGGCATGGTGCTGCCCACAGCACCCTTGGTGGTTTATGTGAGAGACCGTTGCAGTATTGTCCAACCGCACAAGGACATGTCGGCCTCCCAGAAAGGGGAGGAAGACCTGCAACGCCCTGTGCACGGCCCACATCTCCAGAACATTGATATGGTGTGAGTGGTCCTGCGCAGACCACAGCTCCTGAGCTGTCCGGTTCTGCCACCCCACCCTAAGGAGGATGAGTCTGTTGTGAGGGTTTCCCGATGGGATGCAACAGAACCCATGGGCACGCCTCAGAGGAGAAACAACCTCTCCCACCACGGGGCCAGAGCCACAAGGCAACGGTGTGACCCTTTTAGTCTCCTGTGCCGGTGCCACTTGACATCCAGATGAAAGGCGTGCAACCACCTCTGGAGGGCACGCAGCGACAGCAGCCCTAGAGGAACCACGGCAGCAGCAACCATCAGTTTCCCCAGGAGGTCACATAGCGCAACTGCCTGCCCCCCCCCCAAAACAGGAGGAAGAGGCAGAGGATGTCGTCCACTCATTGTGGCGACGGGCAAGCCTTCATGGTGACAGTATTGAGAGCAACCCCAAGAAAGACTGTGCTCTGCGACGGTACCAGGCAACTCTTTGTAAAATTCACCCAGAGGCCCAAGAGAACCACATGAGATAGGAGACATGCCGTGTCCAGGGACACCTGAGACTGGGACGGTGCACAGAGGAGCCAGTCATCCAGAAACAGCAGGACCTTCATGCCCTGCGACTGCAGGTGCAAGAGGGCAACCGTCACACACCCGGTGAACACCTGAGGGGAAAGGGAGAGACCAAACGGGAGCACCCTGAAAGTGACGCCCATTGCAAAGCAAACCGCAGAAACTGCTGGTGGCGCGGCGCTATAGGAACGTGGAAGTAGGCATCCTTCAGGTCTACCAATGTAAACCACTCCCCCCTGGTAACCGTATGCAGAACCTCTGCAGTGGTTAGCATGTGGAACCTCAGGACCTTCAGGAACCTGTTTAGGGCGGAGTCCACCATCCTTCTTTGGTACCAGAAAGTAGGTCGAGTAGAAACGCCCGGGGTGCAATTGGGGATCCACTGGCTCAATGGCACCCTTGTCCAGGAGGGTAGACAACTCCTGGGCGAGGGTTTGGGCTTTCGCCGGGTCGCAAATGATGGTCATCTTGACCTGGCCACAGGTTGGGGGCTGGCGTCGGAACTGAAGCTCATACCCGTGGGTCAAGGTGGAAAGCACCCATGGGTCCCTGGTGGAAGCAGCCCAATACCTGAGCTGCTGCTGGGAAAAACAACCGACGGCCGGCCCCGAGGCCTCAGCGCCGGGCCTCCCGGCCTCTAAGGGCTCTGTGGGTACGATGGGTAGCAGACGAGGGGCGAGGCTGCCCAGAGGGCAGGTTCTCAGGTGCACGAAAAGTCCATGCCTGCTGCTGAGCAGGCCGTGGGCGTGCGTGCTGAGACCTAGGGTAGCCCCGGCACTGGGGACGAGGACACCTAGCGTCCGGTCTCAGAGCCTCATCAGACGAGACAATCAGAGCAGGTATAGTTGGCTCCACCGCTGGCATGCAGTCCAGGCCAAACTTATGTGCATCTGCCATAGCTGCCAGGGTCCAGCCGTCGGACGTTGGATGAGAGAGGGCCCTAGAGTCCCTCCAGCATGCCTGCAACTCCTTCAGATACTCTGCCGATGGAGGCACAGTAAAGTTGACAGGGGCTGGGACACGCCTGAAGAAGGCACTGTTTGGGGCTGGCTGAGCCTGCGGCACATCCAACTGCAGGCATTTCAGAGCCATACGAATGGTGGCACCTATGGAACAGTCCGCAACTTCACCAGTAGAGCTGTTGGTCGACGAATGGGCGCTGCCCACAGAACTCAGAAGGGTGGCGTCCTCCGGTGGGACCACCTCCCCAAACTGGGCGGCTGATGCTGCAATAGAAAGCACATCATCTGCCAATCCCAAAGAGGCTGCCGGAGTAGCAGGAGCATCTGGCTGAACCGCTCCTGTCCCTGACCGGAAGGCCAGGAAGAGGGACTTCATAGCGTCAAGCTCCCTCGTCAGTAGGTCCACCCTAGAGGAAAGCCCGGACCCCCTGGTCTTCTTGCCAGGGGTGGGGCCTGGGCAGCTCGCAGCTCCGACAGAAAGTCACAAGGCCACCAGCAACGAACGATAATTCGAAAAGAAGTAGCTTTCAGCAAGATCCTAATCTTTAGCTAGTTCTGTAATACCACCTGCGAACTGAGAAGATGAAAAAGGAACAGAGCCTCTGATGTCACCAGAAGATGTAGGGTCTCCGGGGTCATCAGGGGTCACACGTGACATTGTTGGTATAAACACTCGACCTGCGCATGCGCGAGATGGATCATTTAGTGCTTAAGGCACCGCCTCTGGCGGTCAGTAGGGATGAAATAGAACATGCAGGGTGATGTGCCGTGAGGACCAGGGTTGGGAAACACTGCTGTAGGGGATGGATCTGTGGGGGATAGTCCTGTGAGAGGTGGGCCTGTGGGGGAGTATACCTGCAGAAAAGCTGGTGTTGAACCGATAACCCTCGATTGATAGTTATCTATTTTTTTTAAGCCATAAACCCCCCCCCCAGTTTACCAGCTAGTATGAGGTATTTGCGCTGATATACTGTGTATGGTTTCACCAAACATGATGCTAAGCATTATGGGAAAACATCTTCACCTTGATCTCACTGGTTCAAATGACATTGAACATCAGGATCAGACATCAATAACTCCAGGACAGATTTCTGATGGATTTTAGACTCTTTTTCTTTCTCTTTCTCTCCTTCTTCTGCTCTGATCTGACTGTTTATCTGTTCCTTTACATCCACCATGACACTGATACTGACTGGGTTTGATCAGCAGAACTTGAAGCCTGTGGAACCGATTTCAGCTCAAACAGCATCAGAACTGGTTCTGTTCACATCGTCTCTTCTCCTGAGTCCATTTCTCCTTCAGAAAGAGACACTCAGAAACCACAGATTCTGGTTCTTATTCTACATGTTCTGTCATAGTAAATCACTTTGTTTACATCTCCTGTTCCTGCATTACTTTGGGTAAATGAACCTTCCTTGAAATTGTGCAGCGAGATTCCATAAATCTGAGACTTCATTACTGGAAATCTGAGCCTCCAGATTAATGTGGAAAAGTGTTGACAGGAACAAATCTAATATTGGGGTATATGAAGCAGTAAAATAACATGAAATATTAGAGACACTTTAACTGTACTGGTCTGGTCTGAATAACCATTCTAGCTACAGTTAAAACCTGATTGTATGGCATTTGGATTTTCATCATCTTATCTCTGCAGCATTGCACTGGACCCTCTGTATCCATCCCAGTGTTCATGGGAGACATTTGGCTATGGCACTGGAGGCAGACCTTATGAAGACACTGATGGACTGTCACCTGTGAGACTGTCCAGGCAGCTCAACACTCTTGGCTGCTCTGTCTCCTTCCACCAAGGAGACAGCGTCAGCATTGTCAAGCTCATAGAGCAGGTTAGACACATACTGGTCTCCCCAGCATATTGAGACCTTGTTTTTAAGACTGAATTTATTTTTGCTTGAGTGTTTTCTAGGCACGACACACAACCTCTGGCATCCGCAAGTGCTTCCTGTTTTTGTTGCAGTGTCAGCTCAGTCTGGTCATCATTCAGGTGGGAAAACAAAATTTTGAAACAGCATAATAATGCATTCATTTTTTGGTTTTTTTGCAACATAAAAGCATTTCTGTTCTTAATGAACTGAATGAAGTTGTGGTGCTTGTGTTTAGTTTTTAGCATGTCTTGCACAGCTTCCACCTCCTCTGAACACCACCGACATCCTCTGGGTGTCCTGCTTCAGCTGCCCTCTGCTCAGGTACATCCAAGCTCTACCTTCTCAGCATCAATAAGCTGGTAGTTTGCTGTGTCACATGATGATGTTCTGACATCTGGATTTGTTTGGCAGTGTGTCACTTTTGGGGAAGCCACCTGATAGTTCTGTTATGACAGTTGCCACAGGGAAAAACTTGGATTCAATCCCAAAAAAGGTATGTTCAATAATCAGATGGACTCCTGACTTGTGAACTACAGCAAAGTATGCTGCAGGTGTTTACGTATTGCACTGGTTATCTGTATGAAGTGGTGCAAGGTCTATATTATACATCAGATGAATGATGTGAAGTGGTTACTGTGAGTTCAGGGTCTGGACTGCTCCTGGATTAAAACTGTTTTGAAGGCAGTTTGTGCTGGTTTTCATGGCCCTGTATCTCTTGAAGTTAGAAGAGACAGTGTCTAGGATGTGACGGTCTTGTGAAACGTTCTGCAGCAGCGGTAAGTGAATTGTTCCAGGGTGGGGAGGGTGCAACGTTCTTTCTGCTGGCCTGATTCTCAGAAACTCCAGTCTCTGCTTCTTCAGTACCTCCTTGGCCCTCCAGGTCAGGTCAGTGCCCAGAAACCTGAACACAGAGACCAGCTCCACACACATGGTCCTGTTGTTGGTGAGAGGTTGGATGATGGATCTGTTCTTTCAGGAGTCAGTAACAAGCTCCTTCCTTTTAGTGATGTTGTGAAGCAGGTCTATGGCTCTGCACTACTCCATCAGCTGATCGGAGAATGTTTTACTACAGTATAATTTGCACATACTGCAAATCTTTTTTACACATCTCATCTTATTATTGTTTTTTTTATTGTTGGACAAAAAAAAACTACAACGTTGAATTTCCCTTCTGGGATAAATAAAGTATTTTTCTTTTCATGTCATTTCATTTAATCTGAATGTTTTTTTTTGTTGACAGGTAACTCTAAATGTTAAATGTCAGGTTCTGTTAGGGGTTTCTTCTTGTTAAAAGGGAGTCGTTCCTTTTCACTGTCACCAATCGTGCTGCTCAGGATGGGGGATTGATCTGAATTAACAATTCAACCCAATCGGCTGGTTCCTTAGATCGGAAATGTTTCATTATTAATTGGTTGATTTTTCTGTAAAGTGCCTTGAAAGGACTTTATGGCAAGTCAACATAAGCACTATCTAATATATACTAATATAATATACTAAGTATAAATAAATAAACTTTAAACTTGAACTTAAATTTAATTAGCTTATTTAGACACTGTTTGTAATGTAGGTTTGAAACCTAATGAGGTACTTAGAGGAGTTATTAGATTTTGGTGCTGTTTGCAGATTGACGTGCACCAGTTAGTATAACTGCTAACGGTGTCCTTGTACTCATGTATGTTGTCTGTGGCTACCTTGAAAGTGTTCATATCTGTAACCTCCAAACATCCCTACAGTTCTGCCAGTGCATCCTCAGTCCACATTTTTAGTTTTCCCTGTGTAAACAAAACAATAGTTGTAAACAACTCGTAAATAGGCTGGCCGCAGTTCCTCAGGATATGTGCACAGGCACGCTGGGTTAATTGAGTGGTGTGCTATGCAGATGATTAACCCTATAATGCCCCTTGTATCATATTTGCTACATAGTTTTGAACATTTCTAACATGGTTGCTCCCAGTAAATGATCCACTTGCCTTTTTTTCAGGTTAAATCATCATCATTATAGTGATGAATGCATTATTATTAACTCATTTTTTAAATTACAATTAAACCGTAAAGACGGCCAATTTAATAAATATGATACAAAAAATATATTATAAATAACATGATATAGCAAAAAACGTTTGTGAATTTTGTTCTAAGGCTTCGTAAACGTCTCAGTTCCAAATAATCAGAATTTTCTGGCTATTTTTTAATAAGTTGGGTCTTACAGGGTTAATACTATTGGCTATTGCTGGACAGCACTTAGTGAAAATTAAATGCGCCCCTATGGGACAGCGGGGGGCTTTGAGAAAGAAAAAAATATGATGTTTCTCCTACATTAGTCCTACAGGACCGGGTCAAACTATCACTTTTATGGAATTTCAAAATACCATATGGTCGTTTTGCAAAAATGAAGATTGAGACTGTAGATGCCTTTTATTGGATCCGTCCAGCAGGAGTTAATCTGCCACTGCTCACCCTTAAAGAGGCCTGTTGATTCTGTTGATCCTGTTGATTGGTTCACTTTTATTCTCAAATAAATTACTTTATGATTTTTATGTGTGAAATCACATTTTCACATCAGATCTTGACACTAGGTATTTTTTCTTAGACTCATTTGGGGTTTTGTTCACATTTTCCATAGTTCCACACAGCAATTGACTACATGATTGTAATGTGAAGACTGCTTGAGTATATGATTACATAATGAATATTTTTTTACTTTCCACAATATAAACAAGATTTCATCAGTTACTGATAGTATTTAAGTAAAAAATGTCTCCCTTTAATTCAGTTTGACTGTTTTTTTTAGACTCAGAACTACTTCCTTGGCTGTTTCCTTTTGAAGTTCGGACTGACGGTGTGTACCTACCTGCTGGTCTTTGGCTTCACCTTACAGGCAGTCTGTCCCATGGGCACTAACTTGACTTTCAGTGACAACACCACGTTCAACTGCAGTTCTATATTCACAGCCAGGTACAGCAGAACGAGCACATAATGGTCAACCTTCAGGCTTGTTTGCAGAATGAAGTGCAGTTTATTCTAGTGACCTTAGAATATTCTTGATGTTTAAAATAATTACAGTGGTCGACGGTTATATGTATGACCTCGGTGCCCAGCAGTTTTGTGCATATAAGCGTTGTGTGCATTTATCCGTCAGTGGTCATTTGGACTGTAAACACGGGTAGCAGTGTTCAGTATTGATAACAGATAGGCAATTGCATTATATTTGGAGAATAAAACTCTCAAACAGACCAAATGATATACTCCTAGAGAGGATCCACAATGACACTATAAGTAAACAGATGTGTGTGCATATAACCGTTGACCACTGTATTAGTATTTGTGTGTGACTTGCAGCTCATCAGACGAGGCTCTGAAATGGTTCGATAAGCTATCCAATGGCCTGCTGCTGACTCAGAAACTTATGGCTGGGTTTCTGGTGGTTCACACAGGTAAACTATAAACCTTAAAGTCTTATTATTTGACACTTTTGACATAAAACCCTCTCCTTCATCATTGTGGTTGAAACATTTTCAGTGGTGATCTCCCTCAGCTATGTCCATCGCTCACAGCCCCTATGGAGGAAGAGTCCATTCAGAAACCTTTGGTGGTGTCTCACTGTTCCTGTGGTGTAAGTTATGTGCTTAAAAAAGTTGTGTAAGGTCATTTGGGTGGTCCATTTGATGATTGATCTGTGTGTAGTTTAACCACCAGACCTCTTCTTATTCTGTCACTCTCTTGGTATAAGACTGCTCGGACAGATCGTTCAGGCTACAGTAGATTACCATTTGTGGCGTAACCAGAGCAACCCACTCACCTTTAATCTGGGTAACATCCCACTGGAGGCCTGGCTGCTGGCATCCTTATCCCCACTGCTGGTGGTGGTGGTCAATGAAGTAATGAAACTACATGAGATACGGTATGAAACATCACGTTACACACAAACTACATGCAAGACGGTATGAAACATCACGTTACACAGAAACTACATGCAATACGGTATGAAACATCACGTTACACACAAACTACATGCAATACGGTATGAAACATCACGTTACACACAAACTACATGCAATACGGTGTGAAACATCACGTTACACACAAACTACATGCAATACGGTATAAAACATCACGTTACACACAAACTACATGCAATACGGTATGAAACATCACGTTACACACAAACTACATGCAATACGGTATGAAACATCACGTTACACACAAACTACATGCAATACGGTATGAAACAGCACGTCATACACACAAACTACATGCAATACGGTATGAAACAGCACGTCATACACACAAACTACATGCAATACGGTATGAAACATCACGTTACACACAAACTACATGCAATACGGTATGAAACATCACATTACACACAAACTACATGCAATACGGTATGAAACATCACGTTACACACAAACTACATGCAATACGGTATGAAACATCACGTTACACACAAACTACATGCAAGACGGTATGAAACATCACGTTACACACAAACTACATGCAATACGGTATGAAACATCACGTTACACACAAACTACATGCAATACGGTGTGAAACATCACGTTACACACAAACTACATGCAATACGGTATGAAACATCACGTTACACACAAACTACATGCAAGACGGTATGAAACATCACGTTACACACAAACTACATGCAATACCGAGTGAAACATCACGTTACACACAAACTACATGCAATACGGTGTGAAACATCACGTTACACACAAACTACATGCAATACGGTGTGAAACATCACGTTACACACAAACTACATGCAATACGGTATGAAACATCACGTTACACACAAACTACATGCAATACGGTATGAAACATCACGTTACACACAAACTACATGCAATACGGTGTGAAACATCACGTTACACACAAACTACATGCAATACGGTATGAAACATCACGTTACACACAAACTACATGCAATACCGTGTGAAACATCACGTTACACACAAACTACATGCAATACGGTATAAAACATCACGTTACACACAAACTACATGCAATACGGTATGAAACATCACGTTACACACAAACTACATGCAATACGGTATGAAACATCACGTTACACACAAACTACATGCAATACGGTATGAAACATCACGTTACACACAAACTACATGCAATACGGTGTGAAACATCACGTTACACACAAACTACATGCAATACGGTGTGAAACATCACGTTACACACAAACTACATGCAATACGGTGTGAAACATCACGTTACACAGAAACTACATGCAATACGGTATGAAACATCACGTTACACACAAACTACATGCAATACGGTGTGAAACATCACGTTACACAGAAACTACATGCAAGACGGTATGAAACATCACGTTACACACAAACTACATGCAAGACGGTATGAAACATCACGTTACACACAAACTACATGCAATACGGTATGAAACATCACGTTACACACAAACTACATGCAAGACGGTATGAAACATCACGTTACACACAAACTACATGCAAGACGGTATGAAACATCACGTTACACACAAACTACATGCAATACGGTATGAAACATCACGTTACACACAAACTACATGCAATACGGTATGAAACATCACATTACACACAAACTACATGCAATACGGTATGAAACATCACATTACACACAAACTACATGCAATACGGTATGAAACATCACGTTACACAGAAACTACATGCAATACGGTATGAAACAGCACGTCATACACACAAACTACATGCAATACGGTATGAAACATCACGTTACACAGAAACTACATGCAATACGGTATGAAACATCACGTTACACAGAAACTACATGCAAGACGGTATGAAACAGCACGTCATACACACAAACTACATGCAATACGGTATGAAACATCACGTTACACACAAACTACATGCAATACGGTATGAAACATCACAAAGTTTCCACCTTTTGTTGATCATGTGCTTTTATTTGGTTTTAGGGTGCGAGTTCGCTATCAGAAGAGACAAAAGCTGCAGTTTGAAACCAAACTGGGGATGAACTCTCCTTTCTAATGGCCACAGGGGTATGGAAACCCCAGTGAAGCAGATAGATTCACTTCAGCCCTGCTGCAGTACAAGTGGCGCCAACATCAGCCAGAAGTTCAGCTGGAGGCCTTTACATGTATGTTAAAGGCTCATGAACTACTTTTACAATTGGTCGATTTTCTGGACAGGGAAAAATAAAACCCCTAACTTTCATTTCCACCAAATAAAAATTCCCAACTATTTGTCTGGGTTTGGTTTTAAAGGCTTGATGAGGATCATCTGCTCCGTCTCAATGTGCTGGAGCTGAGTCACCACTGAAGAATGTGGAGATAAAGTTCCTTTTAACGTCCTTCAGTGAAGCAGCTTTATCTGATTGTGCAGCCTTGATTAGGGCTGGAAGTTCCAGAGTGTCAGTCAAACTGCAGCTCGTCAGAGTGGAAGAAGATTTTCAAGTTCTGAATCCTGAAGAGTTTCACAAAAACAAGTGTTTAGAATATCGTCACTATTTCATCAGTTTCATTTGGAGATAAATGTTTTTATGTTCTCTGGACCCTTCAGCCAGTTGGAGGCTTCTCTTCAGGTGACGTTTGACAGGTAGTTGTTCTCACCTGAGGTGATGAGACGCACGTCAGGTAACTTACATTCTAAAACATGGACACGGGTTTCAGACTGGGAATCAAGTAAACTACAGTTAAAATATTTGAAACTCCTTTGAGACGAAACTTTGTTTATAGCAGGAAGTGACAAATGAGATAATTACTGTCTGCATGAGGCTGGTTCATGACTTCAGACCATCGTGGATCAACCAAGGTCACAGAATCCATGATCAGAACCTACCGGTCATAGACGTGTCAGGTACTTTGTGCTCGGCAGGCTGCATGCCATCATTCCATTGCCAGCATTTGTTTTATTTAAATCACTTTGTGTCTTCAGCTCCGGTAACATGTTACAGACTTTTAGCTTCATTTTTTAACAGAATTAACTTGTTTGTTTGGGTTTTTTTGCTAAAAGATTTTTTCAAGCCTTCATAAGAAACATGGATCATTTCTCCAGAACAGCAACTCCAGGCTTTGAGGCTTTTTGCCATCATTCAGGTATTTTGGTCACTCCTCAGCTTATAGGGTGGATTCAGGTCTGGACCTCAGCTGAGCCTCTCAGCCATGTTTATTACATGTAACTAGTTTGGGTTTGTTTTGGGTGAAGGTTTGTTAACAGACAGCAGCTGATGTTCACCAGTGATCCGTTCTCAAGATGTTTGTGAGTAGAAGAATCTTTTGGTTTCTTCATCCAGCCGGAGCAGATTGAAACTTGGTACCACTGGCACAAAGATCCAGATTCAGTAGCTAGTTTAACATGAATTTCACTGTAACACAAAGGCTGAAGTGTCCCAGTTTCACTTTGTGTATCAGTCACAAAATAAATGCCCCAAAAAAACAAGAATTATTTTCTGTTTGTAGGTTTTAATGGAATGTTGCTCAAATTTGGATCCTGTTAATAAGACTAGATGCAGAGAATGTCGACACTACCTCAAACAGCGTGATCCAGAATGTAGATCTGTTTACATGTTGGTCTGCAGACTCTGATCTAGACCCTGGACTGATCCAGACCCTGGACTGATCCAGATCCTGGACTGATTCAGAGCCTGGACTGATCCAGACCCTGGACTGATTCAGACCCTGGACTGATCCAGACCCTGGACTGATCTAGACACTGGACTGATCCAGACCCTGGACTGATCCAGACCCTGGACTGATCCAGACCCTGGACTGATCCAGACCCTGGACTGATCTAGACACTGGACTGATCCAGACCCTGGACTGATTCAGAACCTGGACTGATTCAGACCCTGGACTGAGCTAGACCCTGTGGACTGTTCTAGACCCTGGACCGATCCAGACCCTGGACTGATCTAGACCCTGGACTGATCTAGACCCTGGACTGATCCAGACCCTGGACTGATCTAGACCCTGGACTGATCTAGACCCTGGAATGATCCAGGGTCTGACCTGCAATACGGACTAGATACTGCATACATTACTGTGTCCTCAAAGTTGTGTTTTATAAACGGAACTCAGTCATTTTAGTCTGTGTACTTCTTACTCAACGTGTTAGTTCTGGTGTTCTGACACACGGGACTTGCTGGTGCTTTGGATTGTTCTTTGCCTTCTGACAGTAGCCTGTGATTCAGATTTCTCTGAATGAATGACAGTGACGCACCTGCTGATAATCAGGGATCCGTTTACAGCCATGCAGAGTTTTCAGTGTATTTAAAGATTCTCTGACTTACATTCAAACACAGCTGTCCAGATTTCCTCTGTCATTCTAACGGCACAGGGCGTGTCTTGATTGATGAGGTCCCATCTGCGATCAGGTTTTAAAGTCATGGCTGGCTCTGCACAGCAGCCTTGTGTTTGATAACTTTACTGTCAAACCCAGCTGGATCTGTCATGTTCTGAGGAGCATCTTGGAACCATCTTCACACCTTCATCTGTCCTTTATATTTCTGGAGTTTAGGGAGATTTGGTACATTTATGTTGGAATTGTGTCACGTTACATCCTGCGTGGCACAAGTTGTTGTTTTCCCCTAATTTCCTAAAATAATTTCCACATTAGAAAAGATACTTGAACAAAAATGGTGTAAATGAACCTGAATGTTGCATGAAGTTCTCATGTATGTTCACATCAGGGTCATAGCAATAACATTGAGTTCATCAAACTGCAGTAGTGGTCCAGATGTTGTCCCAGTTCTGGGAAGGAGTTTTTCTGCAGTTAAAGACTTTTACAAGCAGATTCCTGAATTGATTGTTTTTTTTATACAAACCTTTTACTTTAGAGTCGTGACTTGTGTCACCTGCGTGTGACTGATGCATGGCTGCAACATGTAAAGCAGGATGAATGTTGGTTTTATGTCTACTGGACTGAAATGACCCACAAACATTTTATTGCAACAAAAATTGTGATTCTGTTTTTTGGTATTTGAATCTTCTGTCATGAGAAATTGAAATGAGCTGCATGAATAAGATCCAGTGAATCTTCTGGTCATTGTGGTTCTAGTCCTTGTTGTTCAAACACTGACAGACTTCCTCATGGACTTTGGAACCCTGTGGAGGATCTACAGAGTCTATGTGAGGACTTCAGATATATAAATGGGGATTTTTCATTATTTTTTGGAAGTTTGTGTTTAAATTTTTTCACAAATTTGTTTGTGTATTGATTATATTGTGTAAATAAAAATGCTTTTTGGGCCTGTGGTGTTATTCTATACAGAGAATAAAGAAGAAGAAGAAAGCTTCGTTTCTGATAGCTTTGGACCACAAATCCAAAACTTTGCATAAGGGATGGGGGATAAGGCAGCTCCCCCCCCACAAAGAAAGATTAAAGTAACATCTTCTAGGTGAGAAAGTAGTGACATATTTTTCTTCCAGCAGGAACAAAGATGTGTGAAAGATCCATCAGAGGGTCCGAAAAAAACAGACAGCAGTAGGTTCTGGATCAGTGCTGCTCCATCATGTGAGTAAAAACCAGACAGCAGTAGGTTGTAGGTCAGTGCTGCTCCATCATGTGAGGAAAAACCAGACAGCAGTAGGTTCTGGATCAGTGCTGCTTCATCATGTGAGGAAAAACCAGACAGTAGTAGGTTCTAGATCAGTGCTGCTTCATCATGTGAGGAAAAACCAGACAGCAGTAGGTTGTAGGTCAGTGCTGCTCCATCATGTGAGGAAAAAACAGACAGCAGTAGGTTCTAGATCAGTGCTGCTCCATCATGTGAGGAAAAAAAAGACAGCAGTAGGTTGTAGGTCAGTGCTGCTCCATCATGTAAGGAAAAGCCAGACAGCAGTAGGTTGTAGGTCAGTGCTGCTCCATCATGTGATGAAAAACCAGACAGCAGTAGGTTCTAGATCAGTGCTGCTCCATCATGTGAGGAAAAACCAGACAGTAGTAGGTTCTAGATCAGTGCTGCTCCATCATGTAAGGAAAAACCAGACAGCAGTAGGTTGTAGGTCAGTGCTGCTCCATGTGAGGAAAAACCAGACAGCAGTAGGTTGTAGGTCAGTGCTGCTCCATCATGTGAGAAAAACCAGACAGCAGTAGGTTGTAGGTCAGTGCTGCTCCATCATGTGAGGAAAAGCAGACAGCAGTAGGTTGTAGGTCAGTGCTGCTCCATCATGTGAGGAAAAGCAGACAGCAGTAGGTTGTAGGTCAGTGCTGCTCCATCATGTGATGAAAAACCAGACAGCAGTAGGTTCTAGATCAGTGCTGCTCCATCATGTGAGGAAAAAACAGACAGCAGTAGGTTGTAGGTCAGTGCTGCTCCATCATGTGAGGAAAAGCAGACAGCAGTAGGCTGTAGGTCAGTGCTGCTCCATCATGTGATGAAAAACCAGACAGCAGTAGGTTCTAGATCAGTGCTGCTCCATCATGTGAGATGAAACCAGATGGGAATCCAAACTGTCTTAAGTGTTTCCTTCAGCAGCTTTGTGAGGATGTTATGGTGTAACTGCAAAATCAAGAAGGATTTAAAATAGTAATCTTCACCAAGGAGGCTGGCTGTCTGTCTGCATGTCTGTCCTCTGTCTGTCTGTCCTTCTGCCTGTCTGTTAGCAGGATAACTCTTATGGATGGATTCTGATGAAATTTTCAGGAAAGGTCAGAAATGACTCAAGGAGCAATTGATTAGATTTTGGGAGCGATCTGGATTACTGTTTGGATCCAGGAATGCTTTTAAGGATACGAGCTCAGTGCTTTCTATAATATGTTTGAGCGCTGCTTGCCAGAGGTCTGCGCTCTCCAAGTGCTTTTCTAGTTTATTTTCTGTTAACTTGTGGCCACACCCCCATGTCTGAATGTACTGCAGGTCACGTCCTATGACAGAGTGAACGACATTCCACGAAAACATGAGAATGAGGATGACAGTGAAGGAACAAAGGACAGATCTGAGAGGAAGACGAACTTTGAGGGACTCCTGCTGAAAATAACTTGGTGTTAAAGAGGCATTATGGAACATTTTCATAAAAATCTATATATTTAACAACATAATACCTCTACAGGGTGTTTAGAGGGGTGTAGAATGAAAATACAGTATTTCCTTTAAACATTATATTCTAATTAAAATATAATAAAATATTAATTCTGATGGGCACATCATTGGCATTTTGTTTACATCTACCAGCCAATAGCAGTCAGCAGGTCAAGCAGCAGGTTTGGAGTCCAGGGGATTTTGTTGTCCTTCTCGGGGGAGGAGCAACAGGAGAGGATCAGGGGCCAGATTGGGTTTGGGTGAGGAATTTTCACAGCATCGGAGTGCACGCAGGGGTCGTGAACCTGGCGCCCCGACGGCTGGAGGACTTGTTCTGATGTTATGGCTGCAGCAGCCACATACCTGATTTAGTTGTAATGTTCATGTTTCAGATTCAGCTTTTATTATGAAGAGAAAAAGTTCCACAACCTTAATGAAGCCTCAGCCAAGAACGCTGGCTTCTCACTGTGAAATGACATCACCTTCACCTGGAATAAAACACACAACAGACTTAAATTTGCCCATGTTTATATTTATCAGAATCAGATTTATGTGGTCCAGTATGTTACACAGACAAGGAATTTGGTTCCAGTTCACTTTTCTCTTGTACAGACAGACAGACATATAATATATAGTGTTGGACATAGAACACACACGAGATACATTAACAGCATTTTACCACTGTGAAAGTCTAGTTGGTGGTTTGAGGTCAGGTGGTACAGAGTAGGTATAGAACATTATTTAATGATAGAACAGGTTATTTCCTTGTTAGGAGAGTTAAACATGTTTAACATGGTGATGGTCTGTGGGGAAAAACTATGTGTCTGGTGGTTTTGATTTTCAGAGATCTGTAGCACTGAGAGTGAAAAGGTCCCTGCTGATGCTGCCTGCTCTTGTCATGGCTCTGGAGGAGTCCAGGTCCTCAGCAGAAAATGCAGTGTGTTACTATAAAACAAACTGCGTAATGTGGATACACACACACACGCAGTTGTATGGAGGCTGGGTGGATTAGGACACAAGCCAGCCGACGAAGTCTAGGGGGAGGGCGCTCGCCTCTCGTTTGGAGGACGTTTTTGATCCCCAGTGCTAACAGGCTAGATTTTGAAGCAGATTCATCTTTATTGCCAAGTTTTATTTACAGGATACAAGGATTTTTTTTTTAGTAACTGTTGTGCTGAGTTTTCTTTTTCAACTTTTGACTCCCAAACTCAGTTAGATTCCAAACCTACTTTGTGGTCCCAGACCACTGCGACCGCTGATTCTTTACTTTCGTGTCAACCTGTAAAATCAATAACCCCAGACAATTATTCAAATTCAGCATATATGTAGGGAACGTCATCTTTTTTGAGTCAGCCAATGTCTTTTATTAAAGCGCCATTTCTACAGAGGTGGGACAGTCCCGCCCTGTTCACATTCAAACCACATTAAACCACTTATCTGTTGCAATGGACACAGCCATTGGTTGGTGATCTGGTTCCTAAAGTTCATGAGACACAATGATTATTATGGACAAATATTGTTCAGAGTAGCGTGATCACCAGCTGCTTATGTGACTCTTTTATAGTAGCTCATTCAGTCAAACTATAGTGGTTTTTGAGCTGGACTGGTTCTAATGGTGCATTCACACCGGCCCAACCATCAACTTCATAAGTGGCAAGTTTATATGTAAAGTCTATGGTGGACGGGCGTCAGACAGACGTCAACGGCTCTGCGGCGCTTTGTGAGCGTTATGAGCAGCAACTTTTTAAGCTTTTCTAGCTTTTCAGGCGTTGAGGCTTGAAACGCTTGCTTTTTATTAAAATATTCCATATCCCACCTTTAATGTCCTCACTGTGTCATATCCTGTTTCCAGAGCTGAGGTGTTTTTTTTTTCAATCTCAAATAGCACCTCATGAGGGCACTGCATGAGAGGAATTTTTTTCTCCTCTCTATTATTATGTGGCTCCTGTCTGTTTCTGGTTCCTATATATAAGTTTATACGTATACATATATGTATGTATGTGTATCTTATATAGACCTACTCTCATCTGGCGCCCCAGTGGCTGCCTCGGAAGAGTGAGAGTGAAAATATGTATCCAAAGTAATTTTTGTTGTACCTGTGCTCTGTAAATGACAATAAATCTCTCATTCATTCATTCATTCATTCATTCATTCATTCATTCATTCATTCATTCATTCATTCATTCATTCATTCATTCATTCATTCATTCATTCCTGCTGATGGCACAAACTTGTTTTAGAAGTTGGGGAGTACGATCGTTCAATGCCTTTTCAAAGCCCCCCTTTAAACCTGCGCTGTCTGGACTCACTCTAAAACACATAGTTTTAGGAAACATTCCAGTCCAATCTGACCTGGAGCTGTTTGTTTGTTTTTATTTCATTTTGATTACATGATCTTTTTATTTTTGTTATTACTGATTTACTTTGTGGTGTCTGTCTGTGAAAAGCTCGATACAAATAAACTTTAATTACCAATGAGGTCCAGGTTCTACAGAATCTGTGAAATTAACCTTTACCTGCCGAAGCGGAAGTAGTTCACCGGTTCCCGCTCATCAACTTTTATTTTTAAAACCTTGAATTTTCATTTCCGGTGTCCTTCGGTCTCTTTCGGACTTAACAAGACTCGGTACTGGACACGTTTCAGGAAACCAGGATCCAATTGTAAGTGTCCAACATCGTGTTTTAATAACGTGACACGTACGTGGCCGTCTGCGCCTTGACATAATGTTAGCTTGATTTATTAACGGTTCCGTTAGTTTTCACTCATCGTTCGGTGGCAGGAACACCGGTTAACCGCGTGACGCTGAGTGACTCTGACGTCATGGAGACGTTGCAGTCCGAAAGATACTCACACAGCAACAAGATCTTCAAGAGCCCGTTAGTTCTGACATGACGTTCTGACATAACAAACCTGACTGTAAACATGACAGTATACAATATATGAAGCAAACTCGACGTAACTATGTAAATATGACATTAACCCTGACAATAAACATGTATACATAATGACAATAAGCAACATGACGTACACCTGGCAGGAAACGTGTAAAAATAACAATAAACAACATGTTGGTAAACTTGACAGGAAACTAGTGTTGTCACAATACTAAAATTTTAAACTCAATTTTATACTGGGAAAAAAAACGATTTCGATACTATTAAATTTTAGAAATATTTAAAAACACAAATTTATTGAACAAGTAGATACAAAGAGTAACATTCTTTTTATCTAGCTATCTTAATTTATAATGCAAAAATGTAAACAATTGTTCAGTATAAACAATTTTGCCTAAACTTTTCAAGTAACAGCAGTGTTGAATAGTGTGCACAAAAAACTGGTGGAAGATAACAGAACTACACCACAGCATTCAGTCACAATCACTAACATCACATCTCTCTCTCCCTCTGTCTCTCTCTCTCACACACACACACTCGTCCCATCAAGCGTCCCCTTCCTTTACCCGCCCACCCTCTCTCACTCCCAGAAATCAGTGCTGACATGTGAATAGAACTTAAAAGCAGAGTCGCTACATTTACAAATAACTGCTGTGATTTATCATCAACAAAAAACCCACAGTGAACATTTTCCAGCTGTAAACAAACTGTCAAGTTCTGCTATCTGTTCAGCTTCTCCCCAAACTTGAAAATGGTTTGGTCAACCATAGATAACCACAGGAACAACTCTTTTCCTCTTCAAAATTTATTTTGAGATATATCAGTTTGAAAACCTTTAAATAGAACCAGAACAATACAATCATCACTTTCAATCAGAATGGAAAAATATGAAAGAATGTAAAATATTTTAAATGGGTTTTAGTCTAACTTAAGTAGTTTTAACTTGCAATATTTGTTATTTTAACATTTCCAACTCTTAACATCAAAGAATGTAATAAGTGTATCACCTGCAGCACTTTAAACAATATATTATTTCAAACAGGAACATAAGATACAAAATCAAATCTAAGCAGGCCATTTCATTCAGATAATTAATTGAAGACAGTCTTGTTGTCATCACATGTACCAGTAGCCTCTCTGTGGTTTACCCCAAGCTGAACAGTTTTCTCTTTGTCTGCTGTGTCCACTCTGATGTGCAGACTGAGGCTGTGTCCGAATTCAGGGTCTGTATCCTGCTGAGAGTCCCTCTTACCCGGTGTACATAGGACAGTTCCTTCAAGAGCACAAAAAAATGGAAGTTGAGAATTTGGACAGCCCACCCTTCTTTCTGTTCCCACCCTAACCCTCTGTGCATGTCCGGTCACCTAGCAACCATGACAACGCTAAACAAAAGCCGTGAAAATCGAGTGTAAACGAAGGATTCTTCTTCTCATGTGTATCCTGCAATTACTTATCAAAAATGTTGTCTTGTGTTCTGTAAATAGTTTTATTTCTGTATATTATTGAATTTTTTTACCGTTAATATTTTCTACACATCATAAACAACTCTAATTATATTAAATTAATTTTCTTGTTAGTAATGATCCATTTACTATAAAAAATAAGGGAACTAAAAAGTAAAGACAATAAATTAATGATGGGCGATATGGCCTGAAATTCATATTGCGATATACGTTGCGGTCTCTTGCGATAACAATACATATTGCGATATATAAACTATAATAGAATCATTTCAGAAAAGGTTACATATACCCTTAGGAAAGCCACACTGCTAAATGTATTTTTTAAAGGAATAAAGAAACTTATGTCATTTTGAGAACATTTATTATAAAACTTTAATTATACCCAATTAAACCCAATGTTGCAGATAAATAAAAGTATTTCCTTCTAAAAGGCACTGCACTTAGTTTAAGTCCTTGGTTCCTAAATGTCACCCAAGTTGCAGAGAAAAGGTGTGTTTTTAGTTAAGGAACATACACTTATGAAAATACTTACAGTATTACCTGGGCAAAGAAAATTATTTTGTGTAATGCACAGATACTGTAAATAGAGACTTATTTCAAACCTTAAAACATTTGGTTTTGATATAAGGAGTACCTTTTGAAAATGACTGTTAGATTGAGGTTTGAGTCAGTTCTTGTTCTTTGAGTCCTGCGTTCTTCGTACTGGATTTTGCGGTTGGCTGCTGCATTGCCTGCTGGGACCATTTGCAGCATGTAATATCTGCTTGTAAGACGGTCCTTCAGATGTTATCGCTATAAATAGCCCGTCGGAAATGTGGGAGTCTCTCGGGAAAATCAGGAGAGTTGACGTATGGTGGTAGAACAGATTGGTCGTGTTTCCTCTCTTAGCTGGAACGTTTGCCTCGCACACTCTACAGAGTATATTTTGCTACCGCTCGTCGCATGGCTTAAATACAAACCAAGTTTAAATAATAGATGTATTTTTCATGAGCTCCTCTCTTTCGCTGACACTTTCAGCCATGTTTAATCAGGTACGGGATATGCTTAGGGTCGACCGCCTACAAATGATGATGCATCACATGATTGACTGGACCGCTGCGTCCAGCCAATCATGTGATGCTTCGTCATATGTAGGTGCCGGATTCCGAGTAGATCTGCTTACCTGAGCAGATCATGGGTGTTTCTCAATGTCAAGGAACCTTGCCTACCGAAGCACTGCCTTAGTAGGCGAGGTATCTTGCTTACCGAGGCACTGCCGTGGTAGAGGAGGCGTCTTGCTTACGAGGACATTGGAACAGGCTTCACTCACGTGACTGCGGCTGCCTGCTCATGCGCACTGTTTACGTCCGGCCCATCACCCATGGAGCTAGAAATGTTAATAAAAATAAAATAAAATAAATGTGCAAGCAAGTTAATACCTTCTAGCCACCAAAGCTGCAACTACAAAGCAACTAACCAACCGTATAACTGCTATGGATTTTAAAAAAAACATTTTAAATATAAGCCTGATGGCAACAATCAGTTAACTTACATTTAAACCTTTGAAGTCTTTGAAGTAGCTGCTGTCCACTCCTCAACCGCCATGTTTTGAAAATACCGCAATGTATTCTGGGAAATTTGTGACCAAGGGAAGACACCAAGGCATGTCCCATGTATCCTTGGTATGTTAGCTAAACAGCGGGCAAACCGAGTACAGATGCCTTGGTAGCAAATGAACATTGGAACGCGCCTTGGCTGGTCCCGATGACGTATCTCCTAGGCAACCGGGGCAGGACCAAAGCAACAAGGCAAGGTTCCTTGGCTTTGAGAAACACCCCATGTATCTACACCAGCTGCAGCTCGTTGCTCTAAATTTCGTGTGGGTAGATCAACATGCTTTATCGCGATAGTGCAGTAGAACTAAAATCTGTATTGCAGGCCAATTTTGTATCGCTTATATCGCCCATCCCTACAATGAATTATGAGAAGTATTTCTTTCAATCAGTTTATTCTAAAGAAGTTTGTAACATAACAAACCCAAAAACTTGATGAGAGCTCTTCATCCATGTCCTCCTTTTCCTCACTGCTGGCTGGCTGAGAATAGGATTTATAAATAGATTTATTCTTGTACCATCACCCCACAGGTTGCTCCAGAGCTTGATAAAGGTGTTTTTCTGCTCTTTACTCCCTAAAACATATTTGAAAAAGCTTAAAGAGGAACTCACCCCCCTCTAAATTATCTTCCTGCCGTCAGACTGCTTTTTCAAAAAATGCTGAAGAAGGCATTACTTAAGAGGCGGTCCTGACCTGTGATTGACATGTCGCACTTCTCCTTGTTTAAATTAGCTCCAGTGCGACTCTGCTGTGTTGCAGAGAGGTAACCTGAGCATGATGACAATATAACGTCTATAAATCAAATCCACACAATCACAACCACTGCAGTGAAGTCTTTGCCCCGGTTTAATTATTCTTTTAATGATATTAGTTATTCTCTATGTTGTAGTTTTCAGAGTAGTTTACCAATTAATTGTTGTTAGCCACAATGCTAAAGCTATTGCTGTGTTGCTTATATGGGTCTGAGTAAATGCCTGAAGAAAAATATAACGTCTATAAATCACATCCACACAATCAAAACCACTGCAGAGAAGTCTTTGCCCCGATTTTACTGATATTAGTTATTCTGTTTGTCGTAGTTTTCAGCCAGTTGCTCTAAATCCCTGTGTGCAGCTTTTTGGTGAGAAGCTGGAGACAACGAATGTGTCTGTCTGAGAGATGGTTTTATACTCCAGGAGGCGTGTCTTAGAGACTGTTGACTCTGCCATTTAAAGACAGGAGAACCAATGGCCAGTGACTCTTTATGGAGGAACGAATAAACAAACACCATGCAGGCACTCTTCAGTGGGAACCGGTGATTGCAACAACAGCACCGCGTCCTTTTATTTACGCATGCTCACAGATCAGATCAATCACAGGTGTAAGAGCACAACCAATCAACAAAGCTTAACAGAGACAATACTGGTGACATAGACATTTACAGCTGACATAGGCATGTACCGCTTTCAGCCAATCGCAAAATTCAAATGCAATAGCCAACTTTCAACCCTAAGAGGGCAGCACTAAGACATTTTTAGACCAAAAAGAATTAAACAAGTTTACATGAAAATGTCAAAAAATGCCCAGAAACTGAAATTTTGCATTGGTAAAGACCCACTAATACAGTTTATAAGCAGAAAAAAGCTGATTTGAGGGTGAGTTGCTCTTTAAGTGCTGCAGACACAGTTACAGTGGATAAACAAATCTGTATACCCCAGCCAGAAGCCCTGGATGAGGGTATCGGCTGATGAAAGAAAGGAACATCGCCTTCTGGTCTGAAGGCTTGGTCCTATACTGTGCAGTCCAGGCTGACCTAAAGAGAGGCATTAAAGGAAACATATCATTCATTTAAATTATTCCTTTTTAGATCTGATTCATTTATATGTGGTCTGTATATAGTGGAACTGAAATTGGTGTGGTCCCTTTAAATGTGTCGGATGTGCTGCATACTACTCCCCCCCTCCAGTTCACTGAACCTTCCACTCCACTCCATTCAGCCATTTTTGTAGTTTGATAGAGATCCAGCAATCTAGTGCTGCAGAAACTTTTTATTTGCCAATTTTTTAAAAAATGTCAGAAGAGTTTTCCATCCAGCCATACATGGTTGAGCCAGATTCTGACCCTGAGCGAGAGGACAATGAAGATGATATACCTGACTAACCGTGCCTTTAAACCCTTGTTGATACTGACAGAGGTTACTGAAGCAGTCGTCTTCAAAGTGTTTGGTGCAAACAAAGTCAGCTGAAAGCAGCTGAAAACCTGTGTCCTGTCTCCATTCAGGTGGAGCAGCATTCCACTTGGTGTGTGGTGCATCATGGATACTGTGAAAGAAAGTCATGAGTGCAGCCTGACCCCAGGCAAAATGGTGGCTCTGGCCGCAGGGCTGTCCCTCAGCGCCACTGTTGGCTACGCCATCTATCGGCACATACACAACACAAGCACCAGTAAGTTTCTACCTGTTAGCAGTTTTTGTTACAGAACAAATGTGTGTTTATTTGTCTGATAATATGTTTGAGCTCATGTGTGAATGATTATCACTTACAGATCAGGAGTCGAACACAGAGGAGTCCAAGCTGATTCTTCCTGTAGAAACCTATAGAAACATTTCCAGATGCCACACTGCCTTCCTCGATACGGTGAGGAACTTTTTGTTTGAAAGGTCACGGCACCTGTTGTTTGTAAAGTCATCTCTGTTCTCATACTTTGACTTGGACTGATACTTGGACTTGTACCAGGACCTGGACTCATACCTTGACTGGTACCTGGACATGTACCTGGGCCTGGACTGATACTTGGACTGGACTTGTACCTGGACCTGGACTGACACTTGGACTGGACTTGTACCTGGACCTGGACTGATACCTGGACAGGTACCTGAACCTGTACTGGTGCTTGGACTAGTACCTGTACCAGGACTGACACCCTGACCGGTGCATGGACCGGAACCTGGACCAGGACTGATACCCTGACTGGTACCTGGATCTGGACTGATACCTGGGCCTGAACTGAACTTGGATCAGTACCTGGACTAGTGCCTGGACCAGGACTTTTACCTGGACTCGTACCTGGACCAGGATTGATACCCTGATTGGTACCTGGACTGATACTTGGACTAGTACCAGGACCAATACCTAGACCGGTACCTGGATTAATACCTGGACCAGAACCTGGGCCTGAGCTGATACTAAGACTTGTACCTGGACTAGTATCTGGACTTGGACTAATACCTGGACTGGTACCTGCACCAGGACTGATATCTAAACCGGTACCTGGACCAGCACCAGTACCTGGACCAATACTTGGAATGGTTCCTGGACTAATACCTAGGCTGATACCTGAATCACTACCAAGACCAGTAGCTTGACTGGTACCTGGACCAGTAAATGGACCTAGACCAATACCCACACCGGTGCCTGGACTAGTCAACTCAAGTTTATTTATCAAGCACTTTAATATAAAGCATGACAGCTGACCAAAGTGCTGAACAGCAAATCAAGAAATAAAAACAAAATAGAAAATACAACAATGAACAAATACTTAAACAGGGAAGAAAAACTAGGAAGAAAAAATACAATAGAAAATAGAAAAGACAGGCTGTAAAATCAGGAATGGGTGTGATTGATACCACCGATATCAACATCAGTATCCAAAAGCTAACTTTAAACTATTGGCTTTCAGACAAGACTAGTACTTGGACCTGGACTGATACTTGGACTTGTATCGGGACTGGTACCTGGACAAGGACCGGTGCCAGGACCAGTAGGCTACTTAAATCTGGACTGATACTTGAACTAGTACCTGGACCTGGACTGATGCTTAAGGTGCATTCACTCCTGCCCTGTTTAGCCCGCTTGAATCAAACTCTAGTTCGTTTGCCCAGAAAGTCCGGTTCGTTTGGGGAGGTGTGAACAGGCAAACAAACTCTGATTTGGACCAAACAACCAAACTCTGTCACGGGCTCAGTGATTTTGTTGACCCACATTGCAGGACTCAGACTCAGACAGCGTTTCAGGTGCAAAAGTGAAAGGTTTATTTACAACGTGGAGTTCAATATATACAGTGCAGTGAATGTGCTCGGTGATCAGGTGCGCCAGGGGAATTCTCAGCACTGTAAGGGAGACGAGAGTTAGTCTTGAAGTCACTGAGACTAATTGAGAAATCTTGCACAAGGAGAGTCTTGAACTCACGAAAGGAGGCAGGTGATAGCACGTGAGAGGAGGGCAGGTCCAGTGCGGTGCTGTGCAGGGAGAGGGTGAGTCCAGGATGGAGGAGCCCAGGTGGATAGACGCAGGAGGGAGACAGATCAGGTTCCAGGCGACCAGACACTGTACACAGATGGGATCTCGGGACACACGAGGAGCAGGGCGAACAATCCTGAGGAGAGCAGGTTAGTTGCACAACAAAACATCCAACTAGGATTAGGTTACTCGGACTAGAAATGTTCTCGGAAAATACTCAGAAATATCACAAGGATCGGCACAAGGGAAGCTACCATTCAGGTCAACAACCAGGCGCTGAATGAACGACCGCGTCTGGCTTAAGTAGTGCCCTGCTCCTCATCAGCGCTGATCGCCTCCAGGTGTAGACAATCTGCCTCACGCTCCCGCGCAGCTCCTCCTGCAGACAATTAACTCACCCAACACAGAGAATACAGCACACACAGACACTGAACCTGACATTACCCCCCCCTTAACGACCGCCACCCGGCGGTTCGCCACGAGAAGCCTCAAAATCCCTTATTAACTGAGGGTCCATAATAAAGGAGGCCGGCACCCACGACCGATCTTCCGGGCCGTAGCCCTTCCAGGCTACCAGGTACTGCCGGCCTCTCCCACGTCGGCGGACGTCCAACAAGCGGTCTACTTCATAGACCAATTGTCCATCAATAACTCGGGCGGGAGGGGGGGGAGCGGATGGAGGACACAGAGGACTAGACACTACAGGTTTTACTAAAGACACATGGAACACAGGGTGAATCCGCATAGATGCGGGCAAACGGAGCTTAACGGTGGAGGGACCAGGGACAGACAGGATTTCATAGGGACCAATAAAACGGGGAGCCAGTTTCTTTTGTGTGTTTTTGATTTGAATGTCACGGGTAGATAGCCATACCTTCTGCCCGACGGTGTAGGTGGGCGCAGGGATGCGTCGCCGGTCGGCCACCCTCCGGTTCTGTTCCTTCGTGCGCTCCAGCGC
>SSNP01000334.1:268015-292194 GCA_006937955.1 Pachypanchax playfairii
GTTCTCATACTTTGACTTGGACTGATACTTGGACTTGTACCAGGACCTGGACTCATACCTTGACTGGTACCTGGACATGTACCTGGGCCTGGACTGATACTTGGACTGGACTTGTACCTGGACCTGGACTGACACTTGGACTGGACTTGTACCTGGACCTGGACTGATACCTGGACAGGTACCTGAACCTGTACTGGTGCTTGGACTAGTACCTGTACCAGGACTGACACCCTGACCGGTGCATGGACCGGAACCTGGACCAGGACTGATACCCTGACTGGTACCTGGATCTGGACTGATACCTGGGCCTGAACTGAACTTGGATCAGTACCTGGACTAGTGCCTGGACCAGGACTTTTACCTGGACTCGTACCTGGACCAGGATTGATACCCTGATTGGTACCTGGACTGATACTTGGACTAGTACCAGGACCAATACCTAGACCGGTACCTGGATTAATACCTGGACCAGAACCTGGGCCTGAGCTGATACTAAGACTTGTACCTGGACTAGTATCTGGACTTGGACTAATACCTGGACTGGTACCTGCACCAGGACTGATATCTAAACCGGTACCTGGACCAGCACCAGTACCTGGACCAATACTTGGAATGGTTCCTGGAC
The DNA here is from genome assembly GCA_006937955.1 of Pachypanchax playfairii. Lineage (NCBI taxonomy): Eukaryota > Metazoa > Chordata > Actinopteri > Cyprinodontiformes > Aplocheilidae > Pachypanchax > Pachypanchax playfairii. Next base: position 268,641 of record SSNP01000334.1, read on the forward strand.
TAATACCTAGGCTGATACCTGAATCACTACCAAGACCAGTAGCTTGACTGGTACCTGGACCAGTAAATGGACCTAGACCAATACCCACACCGGTGCCTGGACTAGTCAACTCAAGTTTATTTATCAAGCACTTTAATATAAAGCATGACAGCTGACCAAAGTGCTGAACAGCAAATCAAGAAATAAAAACAAAATAGAAAATACAACAATGAACAAATACTTAAACAGGGAAGAAAAACTAGGAAGAAAAAATACAATAGAAAATAGAAAAGACAGGCTGTAAAATCAGGAATGGGTGTGATTGATACCACCGATATCAACATCAGTATCCAAAAGCTAACTTTAAACTATTGGCTTTCAGACAAGACTAGTACTTGGACCTGGACTGATACTTGGACTTGTATCGGGACTGGTACCTGGACAAGGACCGGTGCCAGGACCAGTAGGCTACTTAAATCTGGACTGATACTTGAACTAGTACCTGGACCTGGACTGATGCTTAAGGTGCATTCACTCCTGCCCTGTTTAGCCCGCTTGAATCAAACTCTAGTTCGTTTGCCCAGAAAGTCCGGTTCGTTTGGGGAGGTGTGAACAGGCAAACAAACTCTGATTTGGACCAAACAACCAAACTCTGTCACGGGCTCAGTGATTTTGTTGACCCACATTGCAGGACTCAGACTCAGACAGCGTTTCAGGTGCAAAAGTGAAAGGTTTATTTACAACGTGGAGTTCAATATATACAGTGCAGTGAATGTGCTCGGTGATCAGGTGCGCCAGGGGAATTCTCAGCACTGTAAGGGAGACGAGAGTTAGTCTTGAAGTCACTGAGACTAATTGAGAAATCTTGCACAAGGAGAGTCTTGAACTCACGAAAGGAGGCAGGTGATAGCACGTGAGAGGAGGGCAGGTCCAGTGCGGTGCTGTGCAGGGAGAGGGTGAGTCCAGGATGGAGGAGCCCAGGTGGATAGACGCAGGAGGGAGACAGATCAGGTTCCAGGCGACCAGACACTGTACACAGATGGGATCTCGGGACACACGAGGAGCAGGGCGAACAATCCTGAGGAGAGCAGGTTAGTTGCACAACAAAACATCCAACTAGGATTAGGTTACTCGGACTAGAAATGTTCTCGGAAAATACTCAGAAATATCACAAGGATCGGCACAAGGGAAGCTACCATTCAGGTCAACAACCAGGCGCTGAATGAACGACCGCGTCTGGCTTAAGTAGTGCCCTGCTCCTCATCAGCGCTGATCGCCTCCAGGTGTAGACAATCTGCCTCACGCTCCCGCGCAGCTCCTCCTGCAGACAATTAACTCACCCAACACAGAGAATACAGCACACACAGACACTGAACCTGACAAAAATAAACTATACTACTTTTTGCTAAAGACAAATTACATTTCCAAAAAGGAAAGTAATGGGAAAACATATTTATATGATCATACTTGTTCTGTACTGTTACTGTATTTTCATTACACTGTGAAAAACACATTTTGAACTGTTTTAACTCTGTAATTTGACAGACGCGTGCACTATGGTCAGGGAGGGTGGAGCTTACTCACTAATTGATGTCAGAGCAGAATAATGTGTCTGTTGTTGTGGTTCATGGTAAAAGCATCGACGATGCTAGCAACACAAATCTCAATGCGGCACAACTAAATGAACAAGATCAGATCAAGTGACACGACAGTCTCCTCTGGACCAGTGAGGGTTAGCATCAGCGAGGGTTGACAACTTCCTCTCAGTCAAATAAGGGACATTTTTGGCATTTGGAAAAATGCTAATACAACAAACTAGAGAAGCACTCTGAGAGTGCAGACCTCCACCGGTGATCTGGATCATCTCCAAAATCTATCCGATTGGTCCTTGGACCATTTCCAACCTATCCTGAAAATTTCATTAAAATCCATCCAAAGGTTTTTGAGTTATCTTGTTAACAAACAAACAAACACAGGTAAAAACATATAGGATATGGAACTTGAACAGAATAACACAGCACAAAGCCTTCAGCCATCTGGGTGCCAGACTCGTTAACCCCCGTGTGCGGTCCGATGCTGAGGTCGATTAATATCTCACTTATCTAATAAAATCAAAAAAAGCAATAAAATCCTCTGTGGTGTGTCTTCCAGTGAATAAGTGGTCCAAAGCTCCTCCACTTCAGCGACATGCTGCAGCTACGTGTTAGCTAGCTGCTAATAAAAAATTTTCCACACAGAACTTGCTTGTCACATGGGAAACCCTCTATGGCAAGCCAATAAGGTATATATAATCACATGTCCCCGGGGTTTCCAGCTGCTTGACCTGCAGATGCCACAGTACCAGCCTCACTGTGCTGGATTATTTAAGGTATAAGGCAACCCAAAATGGTGCCCACTGCTCTGCCAGCTACTGGCTGGTAGATGTAAACAAAATGTCAATGTTGTGTCCATCAAAATTAATATTTTTATAATATTTTACTTCAAATATCATTTTTAAAGGACATAGTGTATTTTCATTCTACAAGCCTCTAAACACCCAGTGGAGGCATTATTTTGTTATAAATATTGCTTTTTATGAAAATATTCCATACACTCTCAGAAATAGAGGTACGAGACAAGAACATTTTTGTACCTATAGGTAAATTGTTCCCTCAAAAGTACAATGTTGGTCTTTAAAAGGTCAGAAATGTCCCTCTGAGGGTTAAAATTGATATAAAGTACAAATTTGTACCATTTCAACTGCACCTGCAACCCTGGCCAAGGCTGGTTAATCTCCATTTTATTAAGTTTCATCCATCATTTTCAATATTATGTTTCAGAATGTTGGTTTAAAACTTCAAAATGTGGCATAATTTTACTGTTTTAGTGGAAAAACTTCATGAGGTACAAAAATGGACCTGGACTACAGGGTACACCCCCAGCGACAAGAATTTGTACCCTTCTTGTTGCTGGGGGTGTACCCTGTAGTCCAACATTTTGACCTTTTAAAGACCAATATTGTACTTTTGCGGGAACAATTTACCTATAGGTACAAAAATGTACTTGTCTTGTACCTCTATTTCTGAGAGTGTACCCACCTTTAATACAGACCCCTGGACTGTGTTCAGTGTGTGTGACATCATGATCTACTGATGGTGCGTTCACACCGGCCCAAACATCAACTTCATAAGCGGCAAGTTTATATGTAAAGTTTATGGTGGACGGGCGTCAGACAGACGTCAACGGCTCTGTGGCGCTTTGTGAGCGTTATGAGCGGCAACTTTTCAAGCTTTTCTAGCGTTTCAGGCGTTGACGCTTGAAACGCTAGAAAAGCTCAAAGTTCAGCTAGCTGAACTTTTGACGTTCATAACGCTCTTGAAGCGGCATGTCAACCAATCAGAGCGTCTCATCGTAGTGATGTAAGATGTCACAGCACGTAGCCGGAAAGAAGCGGGATCAGCCAAAATGGAAGATAAATTAACCTCATCCAAACGTAGCTCCTGGAGCAAATGGTTAAACTCACCAAACTCAGAACGCATCTGAAGAATGGGGTGTATCCACAAACAGCGCTGATGCACCTGACATCGACGTTGTCTAGATCTATGAAGTAAATAAATCCAAGCCACTGTCTCTATATGATCCGCCATAGCTCTGAACATCCAATAACAAAGGAAGCGCTCTTTTTCGGTCAGGCTTTACGAGCTTGTATGTGTATGGGGTGCCTATTGGGGTGAAAAAGGAGCTTAGCTCCTCCTGATTTGCTGGTGCTGCTATGTTCCAACCATAGCACCAGGCTCTGAGGACCAAGAGTGGTGAATATGGAGCCTGATCAACGGATAAACAGAAGATTACAATACAGAAAGGTTTGTTTGAATGAATGTGGTAGGATAAATTTGAAAGAGTGAGGAAAACAATGAGCATAAAAACAGAGTGCTAAGATAAACATAATACAAAAAAGCAAGGATTTCCATAAACTAAATATAAAGAAATAGGCCAAGCCCAAAAAATAAAGCCTTTGCAATTTACTAAGATGGAAAAAAAGCACTGACAGTTAAAACAAATCCCAGGAAAACAGGTAACAAAAAATTATGGAAACATGTAATAAATAAACAGGAAAGACAACCCAGAGCTGTGACTAAAAAGGAAGAATAAAACATAAAACAGCTGCTATGTAAAGATATGAAATAAAAACTGTTGTAGATATGAGAAAAACTGTTGTAGCATGAATGAGGAATGGCAAAGAGCTCCCAAGTGATTTAAACAAAGATGGGATCTAAGTTACAGCGGATAGCTGGACAGACAGTTGAAGCTTTCTAATGATGGAGGTCCAGGACAGATCTGAGCTCTGCTTTCCACAACTCAACAGCTCCTGCAGAAAACCAACGATTCACGGGTCTAAATCTGTTCTTCTAAACACTGTGCTGTACTTCATCTCTTTGATCACTGTAATGCTCAATCTGCTCGTCATCATCTCAGTCTCCCACTTCAGGTAGAGATTAAGAACAGCTGTACATTTTTAAAAAGAGCTGAAGTTTAATGTACATGATAACATTGTTTTGGCTGTTTTGTAATTTTTTTTTAACCTGCTTGTGGTCCCCAAGACCCGTTATAAGATGGGAGGGGATCAGTCTGTCCAGACTGTTGAATGCCTTGCCTCTGTCGCTCCGTGGGGTTGAATCTATAGACTCTTTAAAAAAGGGACTGAAGACACTATTTTTAAGACAGCTTTTTGTTGATGTGTTGTTTTTATGTTTTATTTTCATATATTGTATTTTAACCCTGAACAGGAATAAGCAGGTTCAGAAGATGGATGGATATTGTATTTTATTGATCTTTGTAAGGCGCCTTGTGTTTTTGTTTCTGTGAAAAGCGCTTTAATAAACGTTCTTACTTACTTGTGGGTAATTGTTTTTCTTTCTCTTTTCAGGCAACTTCACACACCAGCAAACCTCCTCCTCCTCTCTCTGGCTGTCTCAGACTGTCTTGTTGGTTTATTTCTGATGCCTTTAGAAGTGTTCAGATTTACAACATGTTGGTTTCTTGGGGATTTTATGTGTGTTTTATACATTTATTTGGCTGTTCAGACTCTCATTGCTTCAGTTGGAAACATAGTTCTCATATCAGTTGATCGTTATGTAGCTATTTGTCTCCCTCTGCATTATCCTACCAGAATCACTGTGGTAAGAGTTAAATACAGTGTTTGCATCTGTTGGTTCTATGCTGCTTCCTTTACCTGTTTCTATTTAAAAGATGTTGTAATTAAACCAGGTAGAAGTAATTCCTGTTATGGAGAGTGTAAGTATGTAGTAAATTATGTTGCAGGTACAGTTGATTTAATCTTAAACTTCATATTTCCAGTTACACTCATCATTGTTCTGTACATGAGAGTGTTTATGGTGGCTGTGTCTCAGGCTCGTGCCATGCGCTCTCATGTTACAGCTGTCAGACTTCATCATTCAGTAGATTTAAAAACAAAGAAATCTGAACTGAAAGCAGCCAGGACTCTTGGTGTTCTTGTTGTTGTATATCTGATGTGTTACTGTCCATTTTATTGTTATTATTTCAGTGCAGTTGATTTAAACAGTCAGACATATGCATTTGTTGTTGCATTCTTACTTTATTTTAATTCATGTTTAAACCCTGTGATCTATGCCCTGTTTTATCCCTGGTTTAGAAAAACAGTAAGATTGATTGTGACTCTGCAGATTCTGCAGCCTGGTTCCTGTGAGGCCAATATAATGTAGACAGACTGTGAACTGTTCATACTAACACTCAATCAAGACAAATAATGTTATTAGTTGCAAAATAATCATTCATCCATCATCTATACCTGCGTATTTCTATTCAGGGTCAAGGGAGCTGGTGTCTATGTCCATAAATCATTGGGCGAGGGGTAGGGTTACACCTGGACAGGTTACCAGTCCATCACAGGGCCAGATATAGACAAACACCCAGTCAAACACACAGCGACAATTTAGTTTCCAATTAATCTCAAGCATATATTTAGTCTGTGGGATGAAGCCGTGGGACTAAATGCCCATCTTTTTAAATCACGGCTGTGAAGGAATTTATGGTCAGGGTCATAGTGATCTAACACTTTGGGGCCAGACTAGATTTGCAGCTCAAAGCTTATCAGTCTCTTAGAGACATTCAGTGTTGTGATGACGTCTAGAAATCTCTCTATATCACCCTAAAGCAGCTCTCATTCGCCTTGAGCGCCAGAGATTCATGCTAATGCCGTTGACATTTGACTGACTGCTCCCAATCATGCATGATTTCAGTCAGGTCCCTATAGCTAGCACAGAGCTAGCCACGTGCAGAAGGGGGGGGTGGAGGGTGCTTGGGCATCTGCCTTTTTCCTCCTGGGTGCCCCATGTGCCCTTTTCTTGACACCTCTATCTCTTTCTCTCTTTTTTTTATGTTTGTGTACGTGCATAATAATAATAATGATAATACATTTTATTTAACAGCGCCTTTCTAGACACTCAAGACACTTTACATAGCTTGATAAAAACAAAAGACAAAACAGCATAAACAAACAGATTGGAGCGAGAACAGTGTCATTATGGAAAAGCTTTATGAAACAGGTGAGTTTTGAGTCTGGATTTAAAGAGAGGGAGCGAGTCGATGTTATGGAGGTCAGGGGGGAGTGAGTTTCAGAGCTGAACAGAAAGGGGGTAACAAGACATTACAGGACACAGCTGAGGAGAAGCAGGAGAACAATTTGGTGAGAGACACAAGGGAAACAGGGAGCACAGATGGTGTCAAAATAAAAGCAGAACAGGAAGGGCTGAATAGGATGAACAAAGGAGGACATAAAGGAGCAGAAAGAAGGAACAAATGACCCCTAAAACGACCCCATAACTAGAGAAAAACAAAACCACAATAGAAGTAAGAAGCAAAAAAAAAAAAAAAAACCCTCTAAGAAAAACTAAAAAAAAAACCCGGGACCCAACGAATTTCCTGCAAGATATTGGTCTTATTCTGTCCGGACAGTTCCAGGGAATTTATTCCTGTAAAATATTTAAGTCCACAGCACAAGATACATCCTCAAAGGTACTAAAACTGCAGAAAACTTTCCAACTTAAAATATTCATTTATATTGGTCATATCAGGTGTAATGTACTTCCCCTGGCGATAACTAGCTAAAATTTAGAAATAGCACATTGTACATGATTTACCCAAAATTACCCAATTTGGTATTAATTCTCCCCACAACAGAACTTTTTGACACTTGTACTTTCGGCATCAGTACTACAAACTCTCTGCGTTTAGCTGGATGTCCATGACCATGTTTAGCAATTCCAGGACAAGTCCTGTGACGTAATAGTTCAAAAATGTAAAAATGAAAACTGAACAGCTTGAAAAATATTAACAAAACTTTTTTGAAAATATCTCCACAATACATGGAGTGACAAAATTGAACGTTTTGCACTCCAAGACACTCTAAATTCACCACACAAAGCATTTAAGGGCTAAAAAAGTGGAATTTTCATGATATGTCTCATTAAAGGAGGAGTGGCAACATAAAAAGGATTAGAGGGATGTTAAAAAGATTTTAGTTACAGCTGAGAGCAGGTCAGACAGATGAAGCTTTCTAATGATGGAGATCCAAGACAGATCTGAGCTCTGCTTTCCACAACTCAACAGCTCCTGCAGGAAGCCAACGATTAATGGGTCTAAGGCTGTTCTTCTAAACACTGTGCTGTACTTCATCTCTTTGATCACTGTAGTACTCAGTCTGCTCGTCATCATCTCAGTCTCCCACTTCAGGTATACCTGTAGTTTGAAACCACATCAGAGTCAGAGCCTGGAATGTCAAGTGAATTTACCTGAAATAAAAATAATGTTTTTAAAGCACATTTAGTATTAGTGGATGTAATAGATTTTCTGTCTCTTTTCAGGCAACTTCACACACCGACTAACATCCTCCTCCTCTCTCTGGCTGTCTCAGATTTTCTTGTTGGTCTCTTTTTGATGCCTTTAGAAACAATCAAATTTACAACATGTTGGTTTCTTGGGGATTTTATGTGTGTTTTATACATTTATTTGGCTTTTCAGACTGTCATTGCTTCAGTTGGAACCATTTGTCTCATATCAGTTGACCGTTATGTAGCCATTTGTCTCCCTCTGCATTATCCTACCAGATTCACTGTGGTAAGAGTTAAATACAGTGTTTGCATCTGTTGGTTCTGTGCTGCTTCCTTTACCTGTTTCTATTTAAAATATGTTGTAATTAAACCAAGTAGAAGTAATTCCTGTTATGGAGAGTGTAAGTATGTAGTAAATTATGTTGCAGGTACAGTTGATTTAATCTTAAACTTCATATTTCCAGTTACACTCATCGTTGTTCTGTACATGAGAGTGTTTATGGTGGCTGTGTCTCAGGCTCGTGCCATGCGCTCTCATGTTACAGCTGTCAGGCTTCATCATTCAGTAGATTTAAAACCAAAGAAATCTGAACTGAAAGCAGCCAGGACTCTTGGTGTTCTTGTTGTTGTATATCTGATGTGTTACTGCCCATTTTACTGTTATTATTTCAGTGCAGCTCATTTAAACAGTCAGACATATGCATTTGTTGTTGTATTCTTACTTTATTTTAATTCCTGTCTGAACCCTGTGATCTATTCCTTAGTTTATCCCTGGTTTAGAAAAACAGTAAAATTGATTGTGACTCTGCGGATTCTGCAACCTGGTTCCTGTGAGGCCAATATACTGTGAACTGATTGCACTGACACCCACTTGAGAGAAACATTTTTATTAATCATGAAATCTAGAATATATAAAGTACACTGTTGCTGTATTGAAGCACTTTAAAATGAGTGTAAATGACCATTATTGCTTTTCAAAAAAAAGTATGTGTGTATGTGTGTGTGTGTGTGTGGGTTTGTATTTCTGACCTCCTGGGGACCCGTTTCCTGACTTTTACTATCTTTCTGGGGTCCGAGGGTTCTTGTGGGGACCGAAGCCTGGTCCCCATGAGGGGGACTCCCCTTTTTAGGGTTAGGGGTTAGGTTTATAGGTATGGTGTGAATAGAGTTTTAGTTAGTCTTAGGGTTAGTTATAGATCAGTAATGGTTAAGGTTAGTAAAAGGTTTGGGTTAGGTATAAATCTAGTTACTAAAATCAATGGAAGTCAATGGACGGTCCCCATAAGGATACCAAAACACACTTGTGGGTGTGTGTGTGTGTGTGCATGTGGGTTTGTATTTCTGACCTCCTGGGGACCAGTTTCCTGACTTTTACTATCTTTCTGGGGTCCGAGGGTTCTTGTGGGGACCGAAGCCTGGTCCCCATGAGGGGGACTCCCCTTTTTAGGGTTAGGGGTTAGGTTTATAGGTATGGTGTGAATAGAGTTTTAGTTAGTCTTAGGGTTAGTTATAGATCAGTAATGGTTAAGGTTAGTAAAAGGTTTGGGTTAGGTATAAATCTAGTTACTAAAATGAATGGAAGTCAATGGACGGTCCCCATAAGGATACCAAAACACACTTGTGTGTGTGTGTGTGTGGGTTTGTATTTCTGACCTCCTGGGGACCCGTTTCCTGACTTTTACTATCTTTCTGGGGTCCGAGGGTTCTTGTGGGGACCGAAGCCTGGTCCCCATGAGGGGGACTCCCCTTTTTAGGGTTAGGGGTTAGGTTTATAGGTATGGTGTGAATAGAGTTTTAGTTAGTCTTAGGGTTAGTTATAGATCAGTAATGGTTAAGGTTAGTAAAAGGTTTGGGTTAGGTATAAATCTAGTTACTAAAATCAATGGAAGTCAATGGACGGTCCCCATAAGGATACCAAAACACACTTGTGTGTGTGTGTGTGTGTGTGTGGGTTTGTATTTCTGGCCTCCTGGGGACCCGTTTCCTGACTTTTACTATCTTTCTGGGGTCCGAGGGTTCTTGTGGGGACCGAAGCCTGGTCCCCATGAGGGGGACTCCCCTTTTTAGGGTTAGGGGTTAGGTTTATAGGTATGGTGTGAATAGAGTTTTAGTTAGTCTTAGGGTTAGTTATAGATCAGTAATGGTTAAGGTTAGTAAAAGGGTTTGGGTTAGGTATAAATCTAGTTACTAAAATCAATGGAAGTCAATGGACGGTCCCCATAAGGATACCAAAACACACTTGTGTGTGTGTGTGTGTGGGTTTGTATTTCTGACCTCCTGGGGACCCGTTTCCTGACTTTTACTATCTTTCTGGGGTCCGAGGGTTCTTGTGGGGACCGAAGCCTGGTCCCCATGAGGGGGACTCCCCTTTTTAGGGTTAGGGGTTAGGTTTATAGGTATGGTGTGAATAGAGTTTTAGTTAGTCTTAGGGTTAGTTATAGATCAGTAATGGTTAAGGTTAGTAAAAGGGTTTGGGTTAGGTATAAATCTAGTTACTAAAATCAATGGAAGTCAATGGACGGTCCCCATAAGGATAACAAAACACACTTGTGGGTGTGTGTGTGTGTGTGTCTGTGTGTGAGTGTGTGTGTGTGTGTGTGTGTGAACATAACTTTTAGTGTAAAAAAGTTTTGATTAGTCAGTCAGATTATAAAACTCTATACAGGCCATTTACCATTATTATATTGTGTAGTTGTTGCAAATATGTATTTCATATAATGTTTTTGCAGTAAATAAACTTCAGGCTTTATGATTTAAAATCCCTATCACTCCTTCAAACCTTCACCACACAGATGAGCCAAAACCTAAGCTGATGATTTGTTTTCAGATTCAGGTTTATTTGGCAGAGTATGTTGCACATACAAGGAATTTGGTTCCGGCTCAATTTTTCACTTGGCCTTGCAGACAGACATAGAGATAAATAGACAGTGTTAAATATTGTACACACGCAAGATATGAGATACATTAGCAGCATTTGTCCACCATGAAAGTGTCCGTTTCTTCATTAGCCATTGAATTCCGCATTTTTGTCTCAGAGGTGGGACAAGCTCAAGTTGAACAAGCACAATACCCATTTAAATTGGGTGGGTGGACAAGCAGGTCGCTAACTGGAGCCCCTAATAAAAATTATGATATGCTAAAGAGCAACTCACCCCCAAATCAACTTTTCTTTGCTGATAAACAACAGTCTGAGTGCATAAACAGAAAAAAGTAATATCGTATGATACAGATAATGCTGTACTCGCTCATCCCTAGCATTTATCATTTTAGTGCAATGTTTGTAATTTGGTGAAAAAATGTTTTTGCACATTACTGAATGATTTTCTCTTCATGCTGGGATACTTTGATTTATACCATGGGCACCACTCTGCAACACGTTTTCTGTTGCGAACAAGGAGGCAGAGTGGCCTCAGGCTGAGTCACATGATATTACTTGATCTAATATAAATTTAGCATTAGCTTTGGCTAACAACAATTTACCATTAAGGCTGCATTCACACCTGATAGTCCAGTAGATTTGGTGTGATTGGGGACCAAAACTGCAAAATTTTTGCTGTTTTTAGTTGGTGAGGTTTGGATTCACACTGCACTTTTATTAAACCGCAACCAAAGCTGAGGAACATGTTTACATGCCCACCTGTGGTTTTACTGCACTTCTTTTTTTGTCACTGCACTTCCTTGAGTGGGGTGAATGAGAGTGAATCCTTTTACAATGGAACGTAAACAAACAAGGAGTGTCAGCAGATGGTTTGAGGATGGATATTTTGGGTTTGGCAAATATACAAGATTAATATTCTGCAGCAATGGGCTCAGGATAAGCAAATAATGAGGCAGAGGACAGCTGAGATTGCTGTGTCATACATCAGGCGGCTGAGACGGCTCCTAATGAGACTGCATGCGATGAAAAGGTGTGCGTGCAACTTCACACGATGTTCTCGTTATACAGATGTCGAGCAAGATATGTGCAGTTTTTTATATTGTATTTACCCAGGATGCCCTGCAAAATATGGTCCACTTCCTACTTTTGGTGTGGTTCCGGTCCAGTTGCCATTCACACATGCAATCAAACTGCACCAGAGTTTGCTTCGATCGAACAGAGACCTACGTTTTTAGGTGGACTCAAGTTCAGTTGTTTGGTCCAAATCAGAATTCAATTGCCCAATCACAACTCCCCATAGAACCAGACCTTCTGGACAAACAATCTAGAGTTCCATTCAAGTAGTCTAAACATGGCTGGTGTGAATGCACCCAAAGAGACGGGCACCAGTCTATGCCGTGATGCCATTGCAGGGCAATAATAGGCTCGAAATGATATGGAACAGGGCCACTCGACTCCCCACAGAAGCAGCTTCTTCTATTTTCATCTGCTCCCTCTCTAGGCCCCTTGTGTTGATGCGACATGTCAATCAGAGCCCACCCCCGCCCACCCCCAACCCCCATCTCTTCCTGCATGTTTGCTGGTCTTCCAGGCAATGACTCCTTTTGAGGCATTTGTTAAAATGGGGAGTGAGGGCAGGGTCATATTTTTGAGGGGGGTGAGTTACTCTTTAAAGGTGCAGTATGTAAGAATTAGACCTTGTTGTCAAATCGGAGTGCTGCAGTTCATGTAGAAGAACAAAATTGTCCACTCTCAGCCACTCACGCCCTCCCCTTCCAGATTTTTCTGCTGGGTTGGTAGTGTGCCAATGTTGAACCTCATTTTTTTCTCTTGTATTTGTTTTTGGGAAGAATGGGGTGGTCACACCATCGTTCACCTACACCTGATACTGATGCTATACAATGCATTTATTACATGATTAAAAATACCCTAAAATTATATGAACAGCATAACACAGCACAAAGCTTTCAGCCATCTGGGTGCCAGGCTCGTTAACCCCCCGCGTGCGCGCTCGCTCCGATGCTGAGGTCAACCAATATTCCTCACCAAACCCACTTTGATCCCCGATCTGAGTAGGACAATAAAATATTATGAGTGCAGCTAACTAATCATGATCTCCAGCCCCGCTGATCCAGCCCCTAGGTTATTATTTTTGTTTGTTTATGCAACAAATCTGTTGTCTGTTTGTTTTGTTGATATTGCAGACTGGCTAAAATGGGCAATGATGACTTAAGAAAAGCATAGGGAGTTTGTCCAGCTCATGCGAAAGCACTACGCCTCCACACTTGCAGTCTCCAGTGACACAAGTCCAACTTGTGATGAGATTTTGCCTATCCTGCAAAAGCTATATGATCCGCCATAGCTTAGAACATCCGATAACAAAGGAATCTTTTTAATGGTCAGGTGTTACAAACTTCAACACCTATGCGTTTTAACTGGCAGACGTTACAAGCTTAAACTTTAAAGGGGTTATGACATCAAAATGCACTTTTTTGAGGTTTTTGGGGTATATCATGATGTGTTGTGCACTGATGAGGCCGTGTGAACGTCCAAAGCGAGTATCAAAGTTCCCGTTTGTGGGCGGTCCGCTTTGTTTCATATTTAAAAAACGGTTAAATCGGAAAGCACCATTTTTTCCTACGTGGCATTTCATCCTACGTATTTCATAGCGTCCAATAAAAGTGCACAGTGAAGTAAACAGTCCAACCCCCCCCCCCCAGCCCATACACCGGTAGCTGCGTTGCGCTAGCTTGTGCTGCTGCTCTTGAGAAGAGATGGCTACGCAAACGGGGACCTGTTGTGTCCAAGGATGCTCAACCCATGCTGGAAGTTTACACTCACTCCCGAAGGATGAAAAAACAAGAGAAGAGTGGCTGAAGTTCATTTATGGAGAAGTGCCACGCAGTTATAACCTCAATTTGAGAATATGTTCAGCTCACTTCACGGAGGACTGCTTCCATAACTTGGGTGAATTCAAGTTGGGATTGTCAAAGAAACTGATTTTAATTAAAAATTCTTTACCAACCCTGAAGGAGGCGACCACATCGTCAATACCTGTAAGTTTATTTATTTAATAAAATGCTGCCTTGCCTGATAAACGTTTGTTCATGGTCTGAAGAGTTCATGATGCTAGCATGTGATAGCCGCTCTAGCAACAATGTCCGTGAGCAACAGGTTTATCATGGTGAATCTATTTTCATTGATAACATCTGACAGCACTGTTTATTCGCTCATGTGATTAGTTGAGTTTTATGTGTTCACCCCTCCGTCTTCCTCAGAAGACGTTTCAGGCTCGAACATATACGGTTGTAAACGTCCACTCGCCATGTTACTGGACTGTTGACGGAGCCGAGAAGAAAGGCTTGCTGCGGGCAATGGTTGTAGCCAATCAGAGCGAAGTCAGCCAGGGAAACCCACATATCATTAATGAAAGGAACCGTGTTGCTGAGAAGAGGATTCTGACCTGCCCGTACACCCCCGCCGTGTTAGTTTTTTAATCAAATTCTTTTGTGAGTTGACATATGCGGGCATATCTACTACATGAAATAGCTTTGCGCCAGTTTAAACAGTGATGTCATCACACCTTTAAAGCTTCAAACTTGAAGCGTTATGAGCGCTGCGTGACGTTGACAAAGCGGCCGGTGTGAACGCTTATTCTTGCTCTTCATATTTTTGCTAGCTCTGCCAGGGCTAATCAACAAATAGCTAAATGAATAGCAGAACAACAATGCTGTTTTTTTTAGCTTACCTGTGCGTTTATTTCATATTTTCAGTTGCTAAGCCCCCATGACTAAATAACACACGCTCTAAATCAGTTTCACTTATGTTCTGATGTACACAACAATGGACAGAGTGGCCTTCTTTCAAAGAAAAAACTCAGAAAAATGTTATTATATATACAGTATATTATGCTTTATATCTCGTTCATTATAGTTATATGTAAAATGAGAAATTTTGATACAGCAGTTTATTCACAGTTGAAACTAGATGTTTTCATACACTTTAGGAAGCAAAACATTTTATTTTACTGTTAAATCGATTTAAAATAAACTTTAAGTTTTAGATACATAAATACTGACATTTTTTTTTAAATCAATTAGATGTCAGAATAAAGAGAGAGTTACATATTTATCACTTTCATCAAAGTCAGGAGTATATATTATTTATTTATTGTTTTTATTCAAAAGGAAAATGCCATGACTCCACTCTGAGTTTAAGAAGCTTCTGATAGGTTAATAAAGTCAATTTGAGTTAATTGGTGACACACCTGTGGATGAACAGCCTCTTTCTTTGACATGGGAAAATCAAGAGAAATGGCTTGATTGCTCCAGATAAGAGGGAGAGAGAGGAGAGAGAGGGAGATGGAGAGGAGAATGAGAACATAACAGAGATGGAACAAGATCCAGGTAAGAAAGACACATTAGTCAAAGACAGGTTATTAGGTTTGTATTGTAATTCTACATTTATTAAGTCATGCAGGCTGTTTTGTACAACTGGTCTGTACAGCTAGTCTGTACAACTAGGCTAAATAGTTATATAAATAGTGTAGTTATTTGACAGAATTAAAAAAATAATATGGTCTAGAGGAATTATAAGGACGACACGGATCACACAACTTTACTTTACCAAGCAAGAGAGAGAAGGTAAACCAGATCATACAAATACATGGTGCCAAAAACATCCCGTAGGCTGGGTGTGAGTGGAGCCATGTGTCCATATATGGTCTTGTCATTTCCTGTGCGTCACCTTTGTCAATTAGTTTATTGTCTGCACCTGTGTCTTTTCTGGGTCCAGCACTACTTAAGATTACTTCTGTTGTCTGTTCAGTGCCGGACCATTATCTTATCTTGTCTCTTGTCTTCTGTGGTGTATCGTGTCTTTAGTGTCATAGTTTTAGTCATAGTCATATCCACCATTATCGCTCCCTGCTTGTATTTTGGATTTTACCACAGTCATCGCTCTCTCTTTGGATTTTGGATTATTGAGTTTTTTCATTCCTCCTTGGTTTCTGGACTCCTGCCTGCCTCCTCCAAGTGAGTAGAGCACTTCTTGTTTGATACTTTGGGCTTTTATTTGTTACTTTGTGTTTGGAGCTTTGGACTTTGTGTTTGCTATGATACTTTGTACTTTGTTGGACTTTGGACAGCAAGAAGCATATTTGTGTTTCATTTTGTTCCCCCTCTCCTGGTTTTGTCATTAATAAACTCCTTTTAATTTGAGCCTGCTACTCTCTGTTTCTCTGCTTTTGAGATCCACTACACCTTGTAATTCATGACAGTTTTCATGTCATGTCTTAAAACTCTCCTTATTCTCTTTATTTATTATCTATGTATTTATTTAAATCTACTACTACTACTGTCATTTAGCAGACGCTTTTATCCAAAGCGACTTACATTGAGAGAACATACAAGCAAGAATAGTAGTAAATAGTATCATATCTTGTACTCCCCTGCAGATGTTTCACATCAACCCCAGAGTGCCCCAGTACTTAAATGGGAACAAATGTTGTAAACAATAAACTATATTCTTTTTAAAAAAAATTCATCTTTAATTTAGCCAAAAAAAAAGTACAAAGTTTAATTTTGGGGTTCATCTCCTTTCCTGGAGGGGTTATGTGTTTGGTGATTGCATTATGATGAGTATTTTGTGATTATTATCATATTATGTTAATATCTCCCTTTAATTTTTGATTACTCTAAAAGGAGTTTTATAGTTCAAAAAAGGGGGAATCATCGAAGAAATTCAGGTTACCTCATGATACTGACTGAAATGCGGTAGCCCAGAAAATCTATGACGGGCAACCCGCACTGGCATTTCGTTGGGTTAACAGTCAGCCCATGTTCCGCTAGGCATTGAAAAAATTGACGCAGGTGGTACATGTGCTGATCAACAGAGCTGCTGGCCACCAGAATGTCATCTAAATAGACAAAAACAAAGGATAATCCTCGTAAGACGGAATCCATCAACCACTGAAAAATTTGGGCGGAACCTTTAAGGCCGAATGGCATCCTTAAAAACTCAAAAAGACCAAACGGAGTAATCACAGCTGTTTTAGAGATGTCCTCGTCGCGTACCGGAACTTAGTGATAACCGCGCACCAAGTCCACTTTAAAAAAGATGGAGGTACCTGCAAGGTGGACGGAAAAGTCCTGTACGTGGGGGATAGGATGACAATGATTCTCTGTGATGTTATTGAGGTGGCTAAAATCCCCACAAGGCCCCCATTGACTGTCAGACTTGGGTACCAGGACTGTTAGAATGCCGCACAATGTGTAAACGCTCCATGTTAGTGAACTCCTCCCGCGCAACAGCTTGCTTAGCAGCACCAAGGCGGCGCCCGCGCGAACACGAGAGGTCCTGTCGTGGGAATGTAATGCTCAACCCTATGCTTGGCATCAACGTTTGAAAAGTTAGGGACAGTCAGGGAAGGAAACTCTGATAGCAACCACTGTCAGAAACTAAAATATTAGCATGTACTAATGGCCCAGCTCCTCGTGTCAAACAAGGCAGAGAAGAAAACGACACAGCATTACTCAACCGTCTGTTAGCAACATCAACTAAAAGTCCATGCGCACAGAGAAAATCTGCGCCGACAATAGGAACCGAGCTGGCAGCTACAACAAAGTTCCACTGGAAGTCTCTGTTGTGAAAGCAGTCATTGACCTTTCTCTAAATGTTCTAATTAGGGAGCCATTAGCCACAGTATGCAGTGGTCCACAACCTTTCGCCAGTCTGTCAGAGCCATTGCGGGAGGCAGCGCTGGGCTCTGGAGCTGAACCGCCGGTAATAGAAACAGACAGTGGATCCTTGAGCAATGGCCCACCAGCCTCTGATGACGTCGCCAGAGAATGAGCAGGAGTTGCTGGACAACTGCTTGAGAGCGGTGTACTTTCCTTGGGTTGGGGGGTCCCAGAGAAGAGACATCGCACGACAGGTGGACAGTGGATCCAGCGAGGTTGTCCGAGAAAATTCCACGAAAAGCAAACAGAGCTTTGATGTGGACGAACCATGAAGGAGGATCATGCAGACTGCAGGCTGAGGTGACCCAAATCTGATTTTTTTTTGTCCCTATGTGACTTGTATCTGATTTTTTATGACAGTCTGAACGACACAGATCTGAATTTTTCAAATTCGACCCAAGGCACTTCAGAATGTGGTTCAAAATCCAATACGTATCAGATCTTTTGGCATGTAACTTCAGTCTAAACCGCCAGGTCACTTCCATCCGACCTGTACGTCATCATACGTGATCATTCTGTGTCGAGGAGGCGGAAGCGAAAAAACAACAGACGCAGAGAACAGTCAATGGCAAGAAACCGAAGTGTCTGAGTCAATTAATATTTGGGGAGACACAGTGGCGTAGCAAGGCCACCAGGGGGCCCCAAGCTGCAATGTCACTTGGGGCCCTCTGTTAGCCGCTTTGTCATTAAGTTCTTCAGTTTTCAAAGCTTATCCTGGGTGATTGTTTTATAACATTGTCATCCAAGTAGAAAATACTATTTTGAGCAACTTTTATAAATAATAATTATAATAAAGAAATATATTATCTATCTTTTTTTAAAGAGAACAGCAGCGTTTTTAAACTTAACTTGTGCAAGTACTTCAAACAAGTACTAAGTAAAAAGGGAGAAAAATAAATATTATTTTGTTATACAATAGATGATGGGAAACTTTTATAACATGTACAGAACCATGAACCTGTTAAAACAAGTCCAACTCACTCAAGTTAAAATAAAATATTAATCATTTCATTTACACTTTTTGCCTGACATGATACTCAATTTCTGGTTGCACAGTGCACACAGTTTCTTAGTCTGGAAAAAAATGCCATGTATTTTACTTTCTACCTAATGTTAATAATTCTGCAGCTCTTAGGTTGACTGTTTGGACATTGACAAGGTAATTTTTGCTTAGATGAAAGTACTGCTCAATTACATTTTGATTTATGAAATGCTAGCATGCATGCTGCCTGACTGATGCTAGCCTTAAGCACATTAGTGCGGGCCAGGGCCGGAGTACAACTCATCTGACTGAGGCTCTGATATATTCCATCAAGCTGCACCGCCAGAAAAAAAAGAAAGAGAAAACAAGCTATCTGCCGCTGCAGACTTGGTATGGCAAGTTGTTGCGGTATAAATTCCAGATCCTTTATATCAACTGTTGAATGCCAACTAATTTGCAGCTACATGGAACTAATTAAAGTATTTCCTCTATTAGTTCAAACATTTGCCAAACTAGTTCAGAAATACGTTGACTAGCAACTTATTTTTACTTCATTGCACCTTTGGTAAATTAATGCAACTTGGCTTGCCATACACCTCATTCACTGAGAGAAGACAGGTAGGGGAGGGGTGAGTTTACGAGGGGTGTTATCAGAACTGTGCAGTTTTTGAAAACATTTCCAAAGAAATAGCAGAATGTGGGTTTTAATGAACCTGGCTCCAGTGCCAAAGAAAAATAAAAAGTCTCTGAGGTTAATACAGGGAGGGACGGTTCCTTCTAATGCGCATGTGTCAGGGCCGGCCCTGAGCTGCATGGTGCCCTAGGCGAAAAAGGATTTAGGCGCCCCCTACTGCCCAGAACAGAAACAATGTAACTCAATAACTAGATTACATTGCAAAAGATTTTTATTCATACTAAAATGAACAGTAGAGATGATAGATAGGTATTTAATTATTACTAATGTTGCTCTTTACATGAGATGAATGGTGTGTCCAACAGTTTGTCCAAAACAAAAAAAGAGAAAAAAGTGAAATTGCCCCACCCCCCTCCAGCAGAGGGCGCCCTAGGCAATTGCCTATTCTGCCTATGCCCAGAACCGGCTCTGGCATGTGTGACACATTCCATTCAAACAGCAAGTCACATTCACACATTCAGGTGGCTATTCACTGGCAATATGAACGACCATGCAAAAAGATTGGATCTCACAAAAGAATTGGAATTGAGCATTAAGACCTGCAGTCTGAATGTAGCCTAACATAGAGGTATATAGAGGCCTTATAGTTTAAGGTGTCCTGGGAATGTGATATAATCAGTTCATTATATGAAGCTATGCTTGTTGAACAAAACTTAAACACAGTCCAATAAACCTTCAACTGCACACCATGTTTCTCAGTAATCTTCACCCCCCACCCCATAACCACCCTATAGGGCTAAGCCCCTGACGTGAAAAGTCTGGCTCCACCTCTGGTGGCAACATAAACAACGATTAGAGGAACGGTAAAAGGATTTCAGTTACAGCTGAGAGCAGGTCAGACAGTTTAGGTTTTCTAACGATGGAGGTCCAAGACAAATCTGAGCTCTGCTTTCCACAACTCCTCAACAGCTCCTGCAGGAAACCAATGATTCACTGGTCTAAGGCTGTTCTTGTAAACACTGTGATGTGCTTCATCTCTCTGATAACTGTAGTGCTCAATCTGCTCGTCATCATCTCAGTCTCCCACTTCAGGTATAGTTTGAAATGTACTTGATATTTTTAAAACATTTAGTATTAGTAGGTGTAACAGATTTTCTGTCTTCTTTCAGGCAGCTTCACACACCAGCAAACATCCTCCTCCTCTCTCTGGCTGTCTCAGATTTTCTTGTCGGTCTTTTTCTGATGCCTTTAGAAACGATCAGATTTACAACATGTTGGTTTCTTGGGGATTTTATGTGTGTTTTATATGTTTATCTGGTTCCTCAGAGTCTTGCTACTTCCATTGGAACCATTGTTCTTATATCAACTGATCGTTATGTAGCCATTTGTCTCCCTCTGCATTATCCTACCAGAATCATTGTGGTAAGCGTTAAATACTGTGTTTGTATCTGTTGGCTCTGTGCTGCTTCCTTAGGCTTTTTCTATGTTAATTATGGAGTCACTGAACCAGGTAGAAGTAATACCTGCTATGGAGAGTGTAAGTATGTATTAAATTATATTGCAGGTACAGTTGATCTAATCTTAAACTTCATATTTCCAGTTACAGTCATCGTTGTTCTGTACATGAGAGTGTTTATGGTGGCTGTGTCTCAGGCTCGTGCCATGCGCTCTCATGTTAAAGCTGTCAGACTTCATCATTCAGTAGATTTAAAACCAAAGAAATCTGAACTGAAAGCAGCCAGGACTCTTGGTGTTCTTGTTGTTATATATATCTGATGTGTTACTGTCCATATTACTGTTATTATTTCAGTGCAGTTGATGTAAACAGTCAAACATATGCATTTGTTGTTGTATTCTTACTTTATTTTAATTCCTGTCTGAACCCTGTGATCTATTCCCTAGTTTATCCCTGGTTTAGGAAAACTGTAAAATGTATTGCAACTCTGCGGATTCTGCAGCCTGGTTCCTGTGAGGCCAATATACTGTGAACTGATTGCACTGACACCCACTTGAGAGAAACATTTTTATTAATCAGTAAATCTAGAACAAATAAATTACACTATTGCTGTATTGCAGTACTTCAAAATTTATGTAAATGACTATTAGTGATAAATGTCTGTTATGTTGTACAAAGTGTGTGTATGTTCTTGGGGCATTTTATGAAATTAGGTGTACAAATTACTGATCTGGGCTAGACAAGTACAATAGTGTGTCATCAGCAAATAGTGAAATTTTTTGTTCTCTGCCTTTCAAAGCAATACCTTTTAATGTTTTGATTCTGAGTAATCCACTGGTTTAATGGCTCAATAAACAGAGAAAATGTCAGTGATGTCAAATGTTCATGTACAGAAGTGATGTGCAACATTTATTGCCGATTACCGTATATACTCGTGTATAAGTCGGTTTTTTGAGGAGTAAATTTCAGGTCTGAAGAGGGGTTCTGACTTATACGCGAGATATCGGGAATAAGTAATTTTTTTTTTCAGAGGAAAATGTTGACAGCTTGGGGATGAAGGTTTCTAAATATTGTAAATATTTGTCTTATTTTGTTGTTGATATTGTATTGTGGTTTGATGTTTGTATTTTTGTCTTTTGTCTGAGTCCTGAGTCTTGTGTAGAATGGTTTGTTCCAATTAAGTTAATTTTTCCCAGGTTATATAAGCCTCTATGTGTCAGTCAGTTGTTGTTGGTGGTAGGATGAGATGTGTTGGAGTACAAGTGAGCACCAAAATAAAGTCACGGTAAATTAATGCCTTCTTGACTTCTGGTCCTCCTTCTGGGATGTTTGCCTCCATGGCCGCTCAACCAAACTGACACATAGCTAATAACCTCCTCCATCACCATCTGGTTCACTTCAGCTTCAGCCAAGAACAAGGGCCAACTACAGTATATCATCCACTCTGCTGAGAAGGTGATTGGCTGCAACCTTCCCTCCCTCCAGGACCTGTACACTTCCAGGGCTCTGAAGCATGCTGGAAAGATTGTGGCTGTTTCCTCTCATCCTGTACATATTAAAACCTTTCAGACACTCCCTTCTGGAAGAAAACTTTGGTCCAATAGGTCCAGGACCTCCACAGGAACAGTTTTTTGTCCTTTGCTAATGGCCTATTGAATAAGGCCCAGTAGAATTCCATAAATCAGAATAAAAATCGTGTTTATTGGCCAAGCATGTGAGCGAACACATACAAGGAATTTGTTTCCGGCCGATGGTGTCTCTCAAGCACAACAGTACAAAAAACACAACACTATATAAAAACACAGTAAACAATATAATAAACAACATAGTAAAAGACAGTCTGCAGTATGAATGCGTAGCATGATTTTATGCTTTTAGATATGAGGATAAGTGACATGGATTGTGTGAGTATTGTGTTCATAAAGTGCAGTTGCAGTCTAGCAGTCTAGCACACGAGTGTGTTTATGTGCTAGTATCTACATGTAAATACCTTATTATGCCTTTTTAAATACAAATTTCTATTAGATTTGTTTGATTTTAAGTAATTTCTCTCTATATAATTCTATAATTTAATTCAACCATTTACAGAGATCCACAGAACCCCCCCTAAAAACGTGGTTTGTGGCCAGAGAAAAACTTGTTTACCTTCCATTTTTGTAGATGTGTTTCTAAGTAAATGTTCACTAAAACACTAGAACATTTATTAAACCCTTTTATTCAACATTTTAGAAAGTGATCGCTGCAAACTCTAGCATTGTCCGTTTCTGCGCCTCTTGTTTTTAGCTCGAGATAAGTGATCCATTTCTGCCGTCTTCTTTCGGTAAGTTTTTTAAAATTAAGACCTTTGTGGCACACGACTTTTGAGACACGAAAAAAACATTTGTCTTTCTCCCGATTAGAGCGGTTGCAACAACCGTAGACCGCACAGATTTGGGGCACTTTTAAGCCGAATCAGCAGAGTTCAGCAGGGTTCTGTGCAGCGGCGGTTACTTCCTGACCCCCATCTGCATTTGGTGACGTCAACGCTACGTCATGTGAAACCCAGCAATTCAATTTGTCTGCCAGGTCTTTGTTTCAGCAGGGGGTGGGGGGCATCTGTAACTGGTGATGTCCCTCATGCTTTTCCACACTGACGCAGGGTCGTTGGCTGAGAGCCATTCACTCAGTTTCTGAGAGTAGGCCCTTTTCACTGCTTTGATCTCCCTGGTCAATGTGTTCCTTGCTTTGTTGCAAAGGGCTCTGTCACCACTTCTGTAAGCTACCTCCTTTGCCTGACGGAGCTGTTGCAGCTTTGGAGTGAACCATGGTTTTTTTATTGTTGAATGTGCGGTAGGTTCGTGATTTAGATTAGCTCTATTGAAGTCCCCCAGAACAATAGGAAATGAGTCGGGGAATTTTCTTTCCCCAGTGGTAAACACAGTGTGACGCTTGCATTTATCTGAGGAGGGATGTATACGCCGACCAGGATGAAGGAAGAAAAGATGTCACAATCACACACCATCTCCACGCCCCCCCCCCCCCCCCCCCCCCCCCCC
>SSNP01000334.1:292204-305603 GCA_006937955.1 Pachypanchax playfairii
CCCCCCCCCCCCCCCCCCCCCCCCCCCCGCCAAGGATCAGTAGAGAATAAAAGTCTCTTTGTTGTTAAAGACCAAAAGGGGGATGGCATGATGTATTAGCTATTTATAGCCTGTACAACTATTACAGAGCGTGGGTATCCACGATACAGGTTATGACTCCTTTGAGACCAAAAAAAGGGGATGGCAGGAAGATATCAGCTGTTATTTGAAACACTCTTCAGGGGGTTGTGATAATGATGGAGATTCAGGACACTAACAAACTCTGCTTTCCACATCTTAATAACTCCTGTCTGAAACCAACTCTTCATCAGTCTGAATCTTTACTATTCAACATCCTTCTGTTCATCTCTCTGATTACTGCAGTTCTGAACCTACTTGTCATCATCTCAGTCTCCCACTTCAGGCACAAATTAACTTTTCAGTTTATTCAACATTTTACTTTAGACTTGTGAAATTAGATTGACAATATTGAACAAAATATTTAGTATGTGTATTTAGCCATTATTGATTATTTATGGTAATTTATATTTTTGTCTCATTACAGAAAACTCCACACACCTGCTAACATCATCCTACTGTCTTTGGCTGTTTCAGACTTTCTTGTTGGCTGTCTGTTGATGCCTTTAGAAATCCTGAGAAATACTTCCTGTTGGTTACTTGGGGACATTGTGTGTTGTTTGTTCTATTTTATGCTTTGTAACGTTGTTCCAACTTCAATTGGAAATATTGTCTTCATATCAGTCGATCGTAACACAGCAATTTGTGACCCTTTGCATTATCCCACTAGAATCACTTTGGCAAGAGTTAAAGTCGGTGTTTTTCTCTGTTGGCTCTGTGCTGCTTCCTTCAGCTTTTTGTATGTGAAAGATGAGTTGTCTCAGCTAGGCAGTGGTAGATCCTGTATTGGAGAGTGTAAAATTGTTGTGAATTATATCGCTGGCATTGTTGACCTTATTTTAAACTTCATATTTCCAGTTATAGTCATCATAGTTTTATATATGAGAGTATTTAAGGTGGCTGTATCTCAGGCTCGTGCCATGCGCTCTCACATTACAGCTGCAAGATTTAATCAAACTGCTTCTTTAACAAAGAAATCAGAGTTAAAAGCAGCCAGGACGCTTGGTGTTCTTGTACTTGTCTTTTTAACATGTTTTTGCCCTTATTACATTGTCTCTCTTGCTGGGAACACTTCATCTTTGGTATATATCACTTATCTCTTCTATTTCAATTCCTGTATAAACCCTGTGATCTACACCCTGTTTTACCCCTGGTTCAGG
Organism: Pachypanchax playfairii; assembly: GCA_006937955.1. Classification (NCBI taxonomy): domain Eukaryota; kingdom Metazoa; phylum Chordata; class Actinopteri; order Cyprinodontiformes; family Aplocheilidae; genus Pachypanchax; species Pachypanchax playfairii. Next base: position 293,482 of record SSNP01000334.1, read on the forward strand.
AAATCTATTAAACTTATTGTCACTCTGCAGATACTGAAGCCTGGCTCATGTGAAGCTAACATACTGTAACAAAACTGTGAACTGACACTTGCTCTAAAGACAATATTTGATAATCACTTTAATAAGTTACAAAATTTGTAAAAATAAAATGTGATTTCTAAATATTTTCTAACCTATCACCTTTATGTAAGAAATACTTCTTGTTCTTTGTTGTTATCTTCTTCACACTTTGAAATTCATTTTGTTCATTTTTTTATGATATGATTATGATAAACATTTTACAGTAAGGAATTGGAGCTGGCTAACAAAGTAAAATACAAGAAAATTTAAATGATTAGGAAATGCAAACATAGTTCATGTTTATTACACTAAAATATTGAGCAGTTATTGTGACATGACACATCCCCCTGGAAATATGTAAAAACTCAGTAATGTAATGTTTTGATGGAAATGTTAGACAGTGAAAAACAAAACAAAGTTTAATAGACCATCAATATATTTTTCTCTGTTTAGAAAATACTTTAATATCATAATTGCACTTGTAACATTCTGTTTTGCAATGCAAATGTAATCAATTTTCATGCATGATTCCTGATTAGTTTCTAATTAGCAGATATTTATGCCCATTGTGAATTAGAATGAGTAATTTTTGAATTCAGTTTGAATTGCTCTACCTAAATTAAAAACTGAATAGATAAGAACAGAATTTGAACTCAAATGTATTTGTTTGGAAATCATTATCACTAAATTGAAGCTGAATTCAAAAGTTTTTAAACTGTATTTCTTTGTATTGAGAATTCAGTTAGCTGATAGTGAGCTGAGTTCTCACCATTCATCCTCAGTTCTGTGGTTCACTTTCAGTTCTAAATGTCACACATCCAGGTTCTTCTAAAAACCAAAAAGCAATTGAGGGCAGCATGACAGTACTGTTTTATTTCACTGAAACTTCTATGACAACATGCTGAGTGCAATGATGAGAGCACAGATCAAATTGTTAGATGTCTGCTCAGATTTTCACCAACTTTTTTTTCTTTCTAGAGGCAACTGTGTCTAACTATAATCATACAAACCTAAAAGAGAGTAAACTTTCCCACACATGCCTCAAATGTTATCAAAACTTACATCCAATTTTGATGTAACCTTGACACGTTATTTCAAGTTTTTGCCATTTGTGTTGTGGATTTTTCTGCAAACTTTTGCAGCTCCATTACTTTGCAAGCAGTAATTTCCCCATTCAGTAGCTGAAACTTGGTTATAAAAAAAACTATAAAATGTATATTTTTGCTTACAATACTTTTAATATAGAAAATATAGACATTTTGCACTCATCGACAGAAAACCAAAAAATGCTATAACCTTATCGTAACAGCTTTTCAATGGAACACAGAAACACTTTCACAACATGGAAATGCTGTTAACAAACTGAGGTAACTATATTAGTTTTAATATTTTTATTTTGTTGACCTTGACCCTGATGCCCTTTTAACTACAGTTTCTGCATCAGTCACCACACAAGCATGGCCAGTGTTCTTAATATTTATTCAAAAACTTCTCAGGGACATGGACCCTCTCCTCTTCTCTTTAAAGTGTCAACAGGTCAGGCATCAAACCTAATCCCACCAACGAAATAAATCAAAAAATAAATCCAACAAAATAAAATTGCAAGATTTAGAAAAGAAGAGACAAAAACAAGAGAAAAAAAAACCCAAATAAATTCCAAAATAACTTCTAACCAAAACAATGACAAATGATTAAACCAGAAAACCCTAAAAATAGAAATGTACTTTCTAAAAGCTAAAATAATGAATAATTACTCCTTTCATTAATTAGAAAAGCACTCGTAGACAGTGTTGCCAACTGTTTCTGACAGAAAGTTACTGAAGTTGACTCAGAAAGTCGCTAGATGCCGCCAGATGACGTCACACGCCAATTTACATATTAATGACATCATCATGTCATCCCATTTTCGTACTTCTTAAGCAAAATTTGTTTAAATTAGCCTTTAAAAAGGCTTTTTGAGGTTGCTCAATTCTCTACACTGTGTTTATGCTGCAGAATTAGATATGTGTTCCGTAATAGTGCAACACATGGTGGCAGCTTGTAAGAATAGCTCTGTGACATTGCTAGCATTTTTTCTGTTCTTTTTGAGTATTTCTTACTTTCTTGCTGTGCTGATTAATGGTTTTTTTTCTTGATTTGTCACGATTTATTATAATGCGTAACCATAGCAACGGCAGACTTCTTTACAGGAGCAGTTAATGGACGTTTCTAACCCCTTCTTTCCACCGGACGGGCCAGCAGCGCGTTACTGCAGCAACACATCATACGCAGTTGATACCGCTGTAGTCAATAGAACCCTTTCCACCGCATCCGTCAGCAGCGCGAGTCGAACGCGTCTCAGGAGCGACATGTCGCAGCAAATACGCGGCGGTTCTATTTTGTACGCGCTACGTGTCTGAAACGCGTCACAAGTTCGAAATGTTGGAAAGGGGAAGACATCTTCCTTGAAGATCGAGGTTGAAAAACAAGTTGAAAAACAGTTCTCACAACCTTGTTTGATTGAGGTGTGGTGAAGCAGAGACAATTGCTGAACAATGGCACTCCACTACTGGGTTTTGTAGACCCCCGCTGTAAACTTTTACAAAACCGAAATACGCTCAGAGGGAGCCCTCTGGATCTTTAAATGTCCTTCATATTTATATAAAACGGACAGAACATAAAACACAAACCTTTTGGAGCCATGTTGTAGTTTTTTTCTGCTTGTTGTTCTGTATACTGATGAAGTCACGCGTGATTTTGCTAATCTCGGGTGACTTTGTGCTCTTTCTGTGACAGTTGTTTCCTTGCTGCTACGCGTCTGATACACACCCGGTGGAAAGGACCAAGCAGCAGAATACGCGAGCATCAGTAACATGCTGCTGACGCATCCAGTGGAAAGGAGGGGTAAGGCTCAAATAATCCTCAAATTGAAACTCCGGATCCCTGATGAGCTAAAAAGAAGAAAATGTGGATGCAGGACAGGAGCAAAGCAAAGACAGTGAAAGAGGAAGTTTAAACCTTCACTTCCATCAGTCATATTGACAAATGTAAGATCTCTTTGCAAACAAAATGGATTAACTTGAAACTCTGTTGAAGACTCAGCCAGAGTATCTGAAATGCAGCATCATTTGTTTCACAGACATGGTTAAAGGAGCATATCCTGGACTCCAGCGTTTCTCTGTCTGGCTTTCAAACAATACGGGCAGACAGAGATTTGAAGAGGAGTGGCAAAAGAAAAGGAGTTTGTCAGCTGATCACATCTGCAGTCACCTGTTGGAGGAGCAGCATCAGAACAATTGGCATGAAGACGCTGAACAGATTGATAAGGAGGGCTGGTTCTGTTATGGAGACAGATCTGGAGTCTCTTGAGTTGATTGTCCAAAGGAGGATGAAGAACAAGATGGAAAACCCACATCATCCTCTTCACAACACAGTAACTCAACAACAGAGTGTCTTCAGTCAGAAGATTCTTCAGATCCAACACAGACGTTACAGGAGATCCTTCCTGTCCACAGCTAGAACCTTCTACAATGGCTCCCTGAAGAAGAACTGAGCTACAACAACATTAAATTTCCTTTCGTAGATTAATAAAGTATTTTTTTATTTGATTTGATATCAGTTATTGTCAACACTTTCAGGATCTGTACTGTGCAAACAATAAGTAACTAACGATTATTCTCAGTATCATAACATTACAGGTAACACATGATCCCAAGGGGTCTTGTTTTGAAACAACAGTGATGTGAGCATCTACAGACTGCACTAAAGTCTGACATCTTCACTGTTAATAAAGCCTGAAATGAAATATAGTCATGTTAAAAACATTTGTAAAACAGCAAACCATTTAAAAATCCGTCAATATTTCAGATCACTTACCTTTCATTCACTACAATATAGTCTTGCAAGAGAGTGTTACTGTGGTAAGATGGCCGCTGGTGATGCCGTTCGAAATGAGATATTGGTTGGGAAACTTACAAAGGTTTATGATTGGGAAGTCAATGTCACGTGATCGTGCTGCATACACGTCATTCCCTTTCAAAGCATCTAGGAGGAAGTTCGTTCTGAGCAGCTCTATTCTGCAAGAAATATTGGCAACAAAGCTCTACATGATCTCTACTGCTTGTAGAGAGCAGACCTACAGCAAGCAGCATTCCTCTCCTCTCCTTCAAACCATTGCTGGGTTTCACATTACGTTGCGTTGACGTCACCAAATGCAGATGGGGGTCAGGAAGTAACCGCCGCTGCACAGAACCCTGCTGAACTCTGCTGATTCGGCTTAAAAATGGCCAAAATCTGTGCGGTCTACGGTTGTTGCAACCACTCTAATCGGGAGAAAGACAAACATTTTTTTCGTGTCTCGAAAGTCGTGTGCTACAAAGGTCTTAATTTTAAAAAACTTACCGAAAGAAGACGGCAGAAATGGATCACTTATCTCGAGCTAAAAACAAGAGGCACAGAAACGGACAATGCTAGAGTTTGCAGCGATCACTTTCTAAAATGTTGAATAAAAGGGTTTAATAAATGTTCTAGTGTTTTAGTGAACATTTACTTAGAAACACATCTACTAAAATGGCAGATAAACAAGTTCTTCTCTGGCCACAAACCACGTTTTTATGGGGGGTTCTGTAGATCTCTGTGAATGGTTGAACTACATTATAGAAATATATAGAGAGAAATTACTTAAAATCAAACAAAACTAATAGAAATTTGGATTTAAAAAGGCATAATATGGTATTTACATGTAGATACTAGCACATAAACACACTCGTTATTAGCATTAGCAATAGTATTATTATCACGAATTAAAAGTAACACAACTCAGGACTTACCCATGCAAAAACAAGATGACAGCCATTTAAAGCTTCTCTGGATTCTAAATCGTTGACCCAATCTGATACAAAATAGTTGTAGGCTTCCAGGCCTTTGGGCTTTCATTTGATTTGCTGTGTAAAAAGAGGTGTGCAGGACGAGAGTTTGTTATGTCGATAGCTTCAATACAGGGTAAATCCTCCAGACTGTATTTAAAGTCCGATTTTTTAAACTATACGGGTCATAAGCTAAATGAAGATATATTTTTTCGCGATATCGCGTCTGTGCTAGTCCATTTAAAGCCTTACTATAGTTGCTTTCCGACATCGCGCTGTGTTGTTGTGGCCAAGTGAAACACTTCCTGACCCCCATTTGAGTTTTGCGCGGCTTCCGAGTCACGTGAGTGAAACCCAGCAATATAATGCTTGCTCTCAAAACTTCTGCTTATTCCCACCCCATATTTACACTGGACACATCAGCGGTGCAAAGCATTTTGCTCGCGAAATCAGTCATGCGTCCCTTCCCACTGGGAGCGTTTCAGATCACTCGCGTAAAGCATTCCATTCAGCTGGTCCCAGGAGATGTGAGTTTGTCAGTATACATAACAAAAAGCAGGCAGAAAGATGACAACATGTATCCAGAAAGTATGTGGGGGAGGGGGGCATGTCAGTAGAAAATAAAATTTCAGTTTCTCTAGTGTTTAAAAGAGTCATAACCAGAAATTTTCACATTTCCACATGAAAATGTTTGGATTATGGTCTCTTTATACTGGCCGGAAAGCCGATTTTTAAAAAGTAGGGTGTTTGTTCACCCCAGCTTCTTCAACCAGCCCACACGCACCCCCCGTGCATGTGCACTCATACACAAGAGCTTAATTTCTCCACCATCTTGACGTCAAACCGACAGGATATGTCAAATATGGACACCACAGATGAATGTGTTAGGTGTCAGATGTTGGTGGTTGTGTGTGTGTTTGTTTTTTCTTCGTACCTTTATCCACAGGGTGTGACAGATCAGCATCAGCAACAGGTGTGCCTCATTATCCAGCCACTCAACCTGGAGGACAAAAGAGGAGTGGCTGGCTGCGTGTCCTGGTTTGACAATATTTTGTTGGTGGGCGTGTATACAATTTAAAGTTAAACAAAATGAAAAACACAATAACTGAAGTAGTTCGAACAATTGTCAAACTCAAAGGGACAACACAGTCTAGCTTCAGCAGGACCGGAAAAAGGTGTGCGATCTAAAATTCTTCCAGAAGAACGTCACGTGGCTCCGTGCGTAGAGCCCATAACTTCTATTTCAGTTTTTATCTCCCAAACTAGGCAGGTGGCGATAAAACCCCAGTTCGAGGACAGGGGAGGACCTGGCCATCTAGTTAGGGTCAGAAGTGGGTAGCGGTGGTCTGTGGCTGCGGCGTTCCTGGTGGTCTGCTTTGCTCTGCCTCAGAGGGGAAGGGATCAACTCCTGGGTCTGGGATTAGTTGCCACCTTGGGGGTACTGGTACCTAGATCTGGAAGTGTAGAGTGTGTAAGGGGAGTGTAAGTATGTCTGTGGGATCTATTTTGGTTTCCGTTGGTGTGTATGGTAGAGTTTGCGTATGTGTGCATGAGGGAAGGAATGTATGCTTGTGTATCACTGTTTGTGTATGTATGTCTGTCTTTGTCTATGTGTCAGGGTGGGTCTTAGACTCCCCCTCTGTCTAACAATATCTATGCCTCTTTATTAAGGCCCATCTCCCCCCACCAGGCTCCCCACTGCTTACTGGTTCCCCCACCAGCTCTTGCACTGGGGGTTTCTAGAGTTTGGGGCTGGGTGCTGGGGGTGTGTACTGGCCTACTCCCGGTGGATGGCTGGTTGGCAGAGCATTCAAATCCTCTGTATTTCAACAAGTCCTGCAGAAGCCTGTTAATGACTTGTTCATTTGAATCAGGTGTGTTGAAGCAGGGAAACATCTAAAACATGCAGGATAGTGGCCCTCGAGGCCTGGAGTTTGAGACCCCTGATTTATGGTATTAGGCAACCCAAAATGGTGCCCGCAGTTCTGCCAGCTATTGGCTGGTAGATGTAAACAAAATGCCAACGTCGTGCCCATCAAAATTAATATTTTATAATGTTTTACTTCGAATATAAGTTTTAGAGGAAATGCCGTATTTTCATTCTACAACCCTCTAAACACCCAATGGAGGCATTATTTTGTTAAAAATATTGCTTTTTCTGAAAATATTCCATGTCCCACCTTTAAGCAGTGCTATTATTTTTGTGTCCACAATGACATTATCAGTGTTTAAATGTAGATGTTGGTCGATGCTGTGGTGTCTTTGCTCTTGTTTTTGTCTCTCAGCAGGTGTTGAAGCAAATTTCTCTCCCGCCCACCTTCTCTTCTACCTATCTTTATCTTTTTTTCCTCTTCTTTCTTGTTTTTCTCTCATTTCCTCTCTCCTTTGCCATGTCCGCTGATTCAAAAAATTGTAATAAACAAAAATAACATCTAAATAAAATCACAATAAATAAAAGTAACAAGCTGAACATTGCAGTGATTGCTGCATCTTCAGCTTGTGAGAACAAATCTGCCAGGCATTTCTATGCATCTGGACATAAATTCCGACTGTTTTACTGCCAGACAGGACATGGTTAAAAAAAATAACTAAAAAAAGAAAGAACCACCAAGTCATGAAATTTGTGTGAAATGGCCTCTTTGAAAAAAATGACCACAAAACTAAAATTTCAAGTGAAAAATAAACATTTTCTGTGAAATTATTGCAGCGTTTCCACATTCCAGAAGTATCGGTTCACAGTATTGGTTAACTAACCGATACAAGTACATTAGAATGGTATCGACCCCGACACCCTTTATCAGTATCGGTGCATCCCTAATTGCAAGTATTCTTGCAAGACAATATTGTGTTTAGAAAATAGGGTCAGAAAAGCAGCTTTTTCTATTTTTTTTTTTTTTCAATTTTTTATAGCCTGTTCAACTATTACAGAGCGTGGGTATCCATGATACGGGTTATGACTCCTTTAAGACCAAAAAAGGGGGATGGCAGGAAGATATCAACTGTTATTAGAAACACTCTTCAGGGGGTTGTGATAATGATGGAGATTCAGGACAGAAACAAACTCTGCTTTCCACACCTTAATAACTCCTGTATGAAGCCAACTCTTCATCAGTCTAAATCTTTACTATTCAACATCCTTCTGTTCATCTCTCTGATTACTGCAGTTCTGAACCTACTTGTCATCATCTCAGTCTCCCACTTCAGGCACAAATTAACTTTTCAGTTTATTCAACATTTTACATTAGACTTGTGAAATTAGATTTACAATATTGAACTAAATATTTAGTATGTGTATTTAGCCATTATTGATTATTTATGGTAATTTATATTTTTGTCTCATTACAGAAAACTCCACACACCTGCTAACATCATCCTACTGTCTTTGGCTGTTTCAGACTTTCTTGTTGGCTGTTTGTTGATGCCTTTAGACATCATGAGAAATACTTCCTGTTGGTTACTTGGGGACATTGTGTGTTGTTTGTTCTATTTTATGCTTTGTAACATTGTTGCAACTTCAATTGGAAATATTGTTTTTATATCAGTCGATCGTAACACAGCAATTTGTGACCCTTTGCATTATCCCACTAGAATCACTTTGGCAAGAGTTAAAGTTGGTGTTTTTCTCTGTTGGCTCTGTGCTGCTTCCTTCAGCTTTTTGTATGTGAAGGATGAGTTGTCTCAGCTAGGCAGTGGTAGATCCTGTATTGGAGAGTGTAAAATTGTTGTGAATTATATCGCTGGCATTGTTGACCTTATTTTAAACTTCATATTTCCAGTTATAGTCATCATAGTTTTATATATGAGAGTATTTAAGGTGGCTGTATCTCAGGCTCGTGCCATGCGCTCTCACATTACAGCTGCAAGATTTAATCAAACTGCTTCTTTAACAAAGAAATCAGAGTTAAAAGCAGCCAGGACGCTTGGTGTTCTTGTACTTGTCTTTTTAACATGTTTTTGCCCTTATTATATTGTCTCACTTGCTGGGAACACTTCATCTTTGGTATATATCACTTATCTCTTCTATTTCAATTCCTGTATAAACCCTGTTATCTACACCCTGTTTTACCCCTGGTTCAGGAAATCTATTAAACTTATTGTCACTCTACAGATACTGAAGCCTGGCTCATGTGAAGCCAACATACTGTAACAAAACTGTAAACTGACACTTGCTCTAAAGACAATATTTGATAATCACTTTAATAAGTTACAAAATTATGAAATCTTGCAACTTTGTAAACATAGAAAGTGTTTTCTAAATTGTATCTAACCTATCACATTCATGTAGGAAATACCTCTTGTTCTTTGTTATCATCTTCATTTCAATCAGTTTTTTAGACCCCCTCCCGTACACACACACACACACACTCACACACACAATGCTGTTCATTATGATAAACATTATAAGGGTTTGGAACTCGCTAATATAGTGAAATAAAAGAAAATAAAAATGCTTGGGGAATAACATAGTTGATATTTATCACACTAGAATAGTGAGTGGTTATTGTGGCATAACACCTCCCTCTGGAAATATGTGAGACTCAGTAATGTAACATTTTGATGGAAATGTTAGAATGTTACGCCATATGGCCAGTCAAGGCCTGGATCAGACCCATCTACACCCTCAACAATAAACACTGTTCAAAATACTATTTTCTCTTTCTCTCTGTGCATCTAGATTCAGCTCTGCAAACAAACATAACTTAAACAGAATAAGTGTAACACTGAAAAATGGCAGAAACGACACAGGGAAGCCTTATATAGTGTGCTGAAAACATATGAAAACAAGGAACATGACATTTCATATTTAGGCTTGTCTGACATTAAACTATTTTCAGTATTAATATTTTCACGTGTGACATCTGTAAATATGAAACATTTTCATGTTGTCCATTGTAATTTGTTTTCTTTGTCCTCTGACAATCCATGACTGTCTGGTTTGGCTCAGCAAACAAACTAAACAGCAACAAACTGCAGAGAACTATGACCACAGAGAGGATCTGTGGTGACAATCAATACGTGTACGCCAGCATCTAGTAATGCTGCCTTCATCACTAGAGGCCCCTCTGACCTCTTCTCTCATCCTCGCTTGAGACAAAGTGGCTATGGTTTAGAGATTGGAAACAAATGTTTGTATTATCAATCAATCAATCAATCAATCAATCAATCAATCAATCAATCAATCAATCAATCAATCAATCAATCAATCAATCAATCAATCAATCAATCAATCAATCAATCAATCAATCAATCAATCAAATTTTATTTGGGAAAGCGCTTTACAACAACCGTAGGTTGCCCAAAGCGCTGAACAGCAAAAACAAAGTTAAAAAGCAAGAGATACATTGAAGGAGTCAAATCCACAAAAATAAATAAAAAACAGTTTAGAAGTGACGCGACTCTCAACACTGAAAAGCTAATTTAAATAAGCGATGTTTCAATCTGGCCTTAAACAAGGAGATGTTGTGATGGAACGTAGTTCAAAAGGCAGAGAGTTCCAGAGCTTTGGTCCGACCACAGCGAAAACACGAACACCCCATTGTTTATATCTGGACCGTGGGACCACCAGCAGGTGTTGGTCAGCAGAATGTAAAGCTCTGCAGGGCAGGTATGGTGTGAGCATGTTGCACAGATATTATGGTGCTAGGCCATGAACAGAACTGAAAACAAACAGCAGTACTTTATACTGGATTCTGTAGTCAATGGGGAGCCAGTGTAGAGAGTACAGAACAGGAGTGATGTGGTCTCGTTTACGGGTGCTGGTGAGGAACCGGGCCGCCGCATTTTGCACAAGTTGAAGACGACACAGTGAAGTTTGGCTTAATCCAATATAAAGGGCGTTGCAGTAATCTAAACGTGATCTGATGAAGGAACAATAAGATCTTTAATATAAGATGGAGCTTGGTCGTTGAAGGCCTTATACGTCAAAAGTAAAATTTTAAACTTTATTCTGGATTTCACAGGGAACCAGTGAAGTGATGCTAAAACCAGAGAAATATGATTTCTCCTTCTAACTCTCCATCAGACTCTGGCATCAGCATTTTGGATCATCTGGAGGCCTTTAACAGCATCCTGATAATAAAAAATTACAATAATCAAGTCTAGAAGTAATAAATGCATGAACTAATGTTTCTACATCACTTTGATTCAGAATGCTCCTAATTTTAGCAACGTTAAGCAGGTGGAAGTAAGCCGTCCTGGTAACATGCTTTATATGAGAACTAAAGGACATGTCCTGATCAAAGATAACACCCAGGTTCTTTACCTTCTTGTTGGAGGCCAAATTAATGCCATCCAACAAAGATAACTACACAGTTTGTTCCTAAGGTTCTCAGGCCCAAAAGTCACAACTTCTGTCTTGTCTGAGTTTAAAAGCAAAAAGTTAAGCGTCATCTAATATTTTACATCATTAAGACAAACTTGTAATGTCTGCAGCTCGTTGGTCTCATCAGGCTTCATTGATAGATATAACTGAGTATCATCAGCATAAAAATTGAATTTTAGACCATGTTGTATTATAATTTTACCAAGCAGTAGAATATACGCTCACCGGCCACTTTATTAGGTACACCATGCTAGTAACGGGTTGGACCCCCTTTTGCCTTCAGAACTGCCTCAATTCTTCGTGGCATAGATTCAACAAGGTGCTGGAAGCATTCCTCAGAGAGTTTGGTCCATATTGACATGATGGCATCACACAGTTGGCGCAGATTTGTCGGCTGCACATCCATGATGCGAATCTCCCGTTCCACCACATCCCAAAGATGCTCTATTGGATTGAGATCTGGTGACTGTGGAGTCCATTTGAGTACAGTGAACTCATTGTCATGTTCAAGAAACCAGTCCGAGATGATTCCAGCTTTATGACATGGCGCATTATCCTGCTGAAAGTAGCCATCAGAAGTTGGGTACATTGTGGTCATAAAGGGATGGACATGGTCAGCAACAATACTCAGGTAGGCTGTAGCGTTGTAACGATGCTCAATTGGTACCAAGGGGCCCAAAGAGTGCCAAGAAATTATTACACCACCACCACCAGCCTGAACCGTTGATACAAGGCAGGATGGATCCATGCTTTCATGTTGTTGACGCCAAATTCTGACCCTACCATCCAAATGTCGCAGCAGAAATCGAGACTCATCAGACCAGGCAACGTTTTTCCAATCTTCTATTGTCCAATTTCGATGAGCTTGTGCAAATTGTAGCCTCAGTTTCCTGTTC
>SSNP01000335.1:4068-31323 GCA_006937955.1 Pachypanchax playfairii
AGTAGGTATGGTGTTCTTTGGATCCAACTCAGCATTCTTTCCCCTCCAAACATGACAAGTTGAGTTTCTACCAAAAAGTTCTATTTTGGTTTCATCTGACCATATGATGTTCTCCCAATCCTCTTCTGGATCATCCAAATGCTCTCTAGCAAACCGCAGACGGGCCTGGACGTGTCCTGGCTTCAGCAGGGGGACACGTCTGGCACTGCAGGATTTGAGTCCCTGGCGGCGTAGTGTGTTACTGATGGTAGCCTTTGTTACTTTGGTCCCAGCTCTCTGCAGGTCATTCACTAGGTCCCTCCGTGTGGTTCTGGGATTTTTGCTCACCGTTCTTGTGATCATTTTGACCCCACGGGGTGAGATCTTGCGTGGAGCCCCAGATCGAGGGAGATTATCAGTGGTCTTGTATGTCTTCCATTTTCTAATAATTGCTCCCACAGTTGATTTCTTCACACCAAGCTGCTTACCTATTGCAGATTCAGTCTTCCCAGCCTGGTGAAGGTCTACAATTTTGTTTCTGGTGTCCTTTGACAGCTCTTTGGTCTTGGCCATAGTGGAGTTTGGAGCGTGACTGTTTGAGGTTGTGGACAGGTGTCTTTTATACTGATAACGAGTTCACACAGGTGCCATTAATACAGGTAACGAGTGGAGGACCGAGGAGCCTCTTAAAGAAGTTACAGGTCTGTGAAAGCCAGAAATCTTACTTGTTTGTAGGTGACCAAATACTTATTTTCCACCATAATTTGCAAATAAATTCTTTAAAAATCAGACAATGTGATTTTCTGGATTTTTTTTCCTCATTTTGTCTCTCATAGTTGAGGTATACCTATGATGAAAATTACAGGCCTCTCTGATCTTTTTAAGTGGGAGAACTTACACAATTGGTGGCTGACTAAATACTTCTTTGCCCCACTGTAAGTCCAGAGATTTGACAAAAGTGACATTATTGGTTGAAATAGAGCCTCGACCTTTCCCCACTGACTGGATCAGTTGCTCTCAGAGTGATTCTTTCCAAACAAACTTCATCTGTTGTCTTCAGGACGAAAACTCTGAGACAGAGAGAGAGAGCATTGGGGGAGGGAGAGAAACATATAAAACATGTTACCATGACGACCTACTTCCACCTGCGTAATGTTGATTAAATTAGGAGCATTTTGAATCAAAGAGATGCAGAAACTTTAGTTCATGTATTTATTACTTCTAGACTTGATTATTGTAATTCATTATTATCAGGATGTTCTAATAGTTCTGTTAAAGACCTCCAGCTGATCCAAAATACTGCTGCCAGAGTTCTGATGAGAGTTAGAAGGAGAGATCATATTTCTCCTGTTTTAGCATCACTTCATTGGCTCCCTGTAAAATCTAGAATAAAGTTTAAAATGTTCTTCCTGTCTGTTTAGTGTTTTCTAGACCTTTTTAGATGTGTTAGACTACGGCCTCCCCGGAGCAGTTGCAGGTCAGTGTCTTGTTAGGGTACTTCAACACATAGCCTGCAGGCACCGGGGGTCGAACCCTGGTCTTTTGAACAAGGGGTGATGTCCCTCCCGCTAGACTACAGTAAAGAGTTAAACTTGTAGAAACTAACAAATAGGCATATCAAATACAACATACTGTATTTGGCATTAGAGGGTTAATGATGAAATTAACTGGCTCCAGCTTTCAGATCTACAAGATAAACATGGATGTTTATGTACCTGTTGGGTTGGTGCTGGGAGTCCTGCAAGCTTCTGGCTTGCTGCCAGTCACAGGGGAAACCATGCAAAATCCAACCTCTGCAGCTGCAGTCCACCTGGCTCAGACGCTCCTCCAGAACCTGAAGTATCAGGGAGTCTGGAACTGGATGAGAAGACTGATCATAAGTCACCTAATATAGTCAGTTAAATGTCAGCAGCTCCGTTTTCACACACAGACTGAAGGAGAAGAAGAGTTGAAGTAAAGAAATGAGCAGAAATAAAATAATATCTGAAAAGGTGAACAGAGTTCAGGAAGATCAAAGTGGACAGGTATCAAACTGCAGCACACTCATATTACCTGGATGTTCATTATCCAGGTACATCTGAACCTCTGTTCCCAGTCTAGAGCCATCAGCTGCTACAGACCTCAGCAGGTGTTCACAACACACTGACAGACACACAACAATCAATTCAACAAATAAACATCTTTCAGAAATGAGAAGATCTGGAGCATATACCTAACCTATACCTAACCCAAACCCTTTTCCTAACCTTAACCATTACTGATCTATAACTAACCCTAAGACTAACTAAAACTCTATTCACACCATACCTATAAACCTAACCCCTAACCCTAAAAAGGGGAGTCCCCCCTCATGGGGACCAGGCTTCGGTCCCCACAAGAACCCTCGGACCCCAGAAAGATAGTAAAAATCAGGAAACTGGTCCCCAGGAGGTCAGAAATACAAACCCACACACACACACACACACACACACACACACACACACACACACACGTTGTAACCACAGCTGTCCTGGGACACACACCACCAGACCCTCCGACCACCACCAAACAGACAAGGTTAAGTCGGCCATGTGCGGGGATTCAAACCAGCGACCTTCCGGTTACCAGATGACCTGCTCTACCGCCTGAGCCACGGTCCATATCTTTATTCATAAAAATAAACAATATTTAATGTGTGAATAGCAGTAGGATTATTTAGGAGACTGAGCTGAGACAGGAAGTAGAACCAGAGCTGCACTCGGACCGCTGACTGCGTGTGTGTACTGTGTGCATACCGTCCACCATCTTGTATTTCTCTGAGAGCAGCCTGGCCTGATGGCTCTTCCCACAACCGGCCGGGCCAAGCAGTAGAATTTTAGGTGTTCTGGATTGACGGCGAGTTTGGACAAAATTCAACACTGAGAGAACACGAACACAAAAACAAACACACCCAATCAGCTGATTCAGGTCCTCTCACAAACAACAGCAGAGGCCTGATTTATCATATTTATCAATATTACAGGTAAAGAGCACAAAACTGTGTGTGCAGTAATAGTTTTACACCGATGGCGTGTTCCTGATCTGCAGGTGATCTACTAAGACTCAGTGCACTATTGATAACCGACGCAAACAGTAATAGTTAAATGAGGAGTTTGATGATGCTATTCTCATCTACAGAAGGACAATATTAAATATTAGTAAAACTATCAAAAAGGGCAGAAAATAATTCAGTTTTAATTAAAGTGAAATCATGTAACGACTCTTTAACAGGTGCAGGTTTACCTGTGTGTTGTTAGTAAATCACCTGCTGCTTGTTTTTGTGGCTGCCGAGCGGTTTGAGCTGGTTTTAACAACCTTTGATAAATCAGGTCCTTTAACTTAAGATAAATAAACTGAATGTATTTTAATGACTGGAACAGAAAAATATCATCAATAACAATAAAACAGCTTCATAATTTAAAGAATAAACAAGATAGTATACGTGAAAAAGGTAGAAATTGTAGAAGAAATTCCCTGTAAGTTCATCTACCTGCTCCTCAAAGTCAAAATCATTTATATTAATAAATTATAATATTAAAGCTCTTATTGATGAGAATAACCAACCAACAGGAAGTTGGATCTCGCCTCAATCAGCACATCGATACCTCGTTGGTAGACTTCAGCATGAGGTTGGTCACCACTGATGACCTTCAAGATGGGCTGATAGGCTGACATTAGATCTGTGACCTCACATTGGTAATGCTGCAGCTTAGCCAATAGCTGCTCCTCTGATAGGCCACACCCCCCCTCCAGGGACTTAGCGATAGTACCATCAGCTGGATAGATGAAGGTCTGTTGATAGGCGCCTGTGGGCAGGAAGTGATGTAATGTGAAGGTTGCATTGTGTTGAGACCAGACCAGGTAAAGTCATACCTTCTGTCAGTGGGTCAACCAGACTCCCCCGTCTCGTCTCCAGCATGACTGCCAACAGAGCAGAAGGAGTTTCTAAGAAGCATCAGAACAGAAAGTCAGAGATAAAAGTGGGTCATGTTCTCACCAACATGTTCTGGAATGATCCCGGCTTGTTGGAGGAGCCGAGCCTGCAGACTGGTCTGAGGAATCCCATCCAACACCCAGCCCTGCAACATGGATGAAGCTGATCACATGGAACAAATAACAGCTTTAAAGTGTGTCTGACCTGATTTTTATGTTTTATACTTTATATCAACCAATATTATATTTGGGACTTGTGGACACCACGATTCTCAGACTTCCAGTCATTAAGCTTCAAACATGAATATTTACACATTATTGCTGCATAATTGTACATTTTTCACAAAACTGGAAATGAAACGTGAGAACAGAAATTTAAACAAATGCCCCAAAGCACAATGCTAACAGATGATTGGTCCGAACCACCAGTGGAGTCGAGTCAGAAGGTTTAGTTGGAGCAGAACAAGATGGACTTTAGTGGGTTTGGAAAACTCCAAATCTCATGAGAATCCATCTGCAGCACGAGGTTATCAGTTCTGCTGATCAAACACAGTCAGTCTCAGTGTCATGGTGGATGTAAAGGAACAGATAAACAGTCAGATCAGAGCAGAAGAAGGAGAAGAAAAGATCCATTAGAAATGTGTCCTGGAGTTACTGATGTCTGATCCTGACGTGAGCGACTCGGTGGAACTGAGTTCATGTTCATGATTCGTCCTGTTGACCTGCAGCTCATTTCAAACTCCAGTCCCTTTTTATTTAGAACTTTCATGTTACTCAGCAGAACTCTGAGAGTGAGACATTCAGAAAAGAGGATGTTCACATGGTTCTTACTGCATATTGTTGTTTTTTTCAGTTTCAGACCAGTGGTGCCATGGGGGGGGGGGGCTACCCTGACACATTTCCTGGTCATCCCACTAGCCAGTCACATATTCTGACTAAAATCATTGATGCATATCAACAATATTATTTGTAGAATAAGAAACAAAAGTATTACAGCAGGATGTTCATTAACACTCATTAACATCTTTCCATACTTTTAAACTCATCTATATTCCACAGCAGCATATTAGAACCCCACAAATTCAATTATGGATTTTCATTTTGGTGCCACCCCAAACTTTACAGGGGGCCCATCTGGCCCCCCTATGAAAACATTTTGGAGGTTCCCCTGTTTTACACCCAATAACCAGCTTCAGATCTGATGACCAGATAACTTGTTGTCAAATTTACAGTTACCAGGAGTTAAAAGCTTTTCTTAGCTGAGCTGAATATTTATCATTTTGTTTCTAGACAGGTACGGGACAGGGACAGGGACAGGGACAGGGACAGGGACAGGGACGGGTACGGTTTGTAAAGTGATATCAGAAGGCAGCATCTTGATGGGAGATGTCAGTCTATTGACACGAGATACAAAACACTGACAATATGACAAACACACATAAAACGCTTTGACAGCTCATGATGTTTTCTGATGAGTTTAGCCTGCAGCCAAAAACAACCATCAGAAAATCAAAGAAACACTCAGACAGTGAAGCTTGATGCTAAACGATGGAGCTAAACACTGCAGCTGGAAAAAAACAGCTGCTTGGAAAGTTTAGAAGAAAAGACAAAAGCTGAAGGACAATTTAATGATGATCACTCAGAGGCAGCTGCACACACACACACACACACACACACACACACACACACACACACACACACACACACACACACACACACACACACACACACACACACACACACACACACACACACACACACACACACACACACACACACACACACACACACACACACACACACACACACACACACACACACACACACACACAGACACACACACACAGACACAAGTGTGTTTTGGTATCCTTATGGGGACCGTCCATTGACTTCCATTGATTTTAGTAACTAGATTTATACCTAACCCAAACCCTTTTACTAACCTTAACCATTACTGATCTATAACTAACCCTAAGACTAACTAAAACTCTATTCACACCATACCTATAAACCTAACCCCTAACCCTAAGAAGGGGAGTCCCCCTCATGGGGACCAGGCTTCGGTCCCCACAAGAACCCTCGGACCCCAGAAAGATAGTAAAAGTCAGGAAACTGGTCCCCAGGAGGTCAGAAATACAAACCCACACACACACACACACACACACACACACACACACACACACACACACACACACACACGTAAGCACCACTCTACGGAAACTGAGTTACTTTTTTTCTGTTTTTTTTGCCGATCTCTCGGTGAGGGCTCTCGCTTTCTGGTCTGCTCCCACTCCCCCCCCCTTTTTCCCTGCTTTTTGTGTGTGTCTGAGACCCCAATGGATCTCACTGGAAGGATGGGTGTCATCTTGGAGAACCTGCAGGTTCGGTTCAGTGTGGAGGAGTGATTGATTGGCTGTTTTTCATCTGATTTGGTTCATTTCGGCTGTTTCGGATTCTCCACTAGAAAAAATGCATCATAAGAGACTGAAAGGACGGCTGAATTCTAGAGTACTGCCTTAATCTCTCTCCTTATCTTGTTTTGGCTGAGCCGAAGGTCAACACTCCAAACTCCCCTGAGGAGAATGCAGATGGGACACTCGGTTCCCCCTCCCCCTACTCCCCTCCCACTACAAATGCCCAGCTGGAGCAAAGACCCTCAAGGACAGTCATTTCCTGACAAAAACATCTGAGAATGTTTCTCAGCGACGGTGTTTACATTTCTTTAACAACACTTGTGCTCGGGTAATCCGGAGGGAGCAGAAGGCAAGCACACAGGGGAACATCCAAAAACCAGTCGACAAATAAAGAAACTGCAACACATTCACATTATCATACATCACAGACACACCCCCTCACGGACCTCATCGGGAGAGTCTACTGACTTGCCTCAAAACAAAACTGAAGTGTTGGTGATCGTCCCTGATGATGTCACTCCAGGGATCCACCAGTACCTGGGTGAATTGAGTCTGTCCGCTAAACCAAGCCTTAGAAATCCTGGTGTTTTCTTTGACATAGAGATGTGTTTAGAGCAGCTGATAAAGAAATGCTTTTACCATTTGAGAAATATCTCTAAACTCAGGTCACTGGTACCCAAAGATGATCTTGAGAGGATTATTCACGCCTTTGTGTCGTCTCTTTCAGACAACATGTTTTACTTTCAGAACTTTAAATAAAAGATAGAAACTGATTTACATTTCATTGTGTGAAACAAGTATTTGAACCCCTGCCAATCCTTAAGAGTTCTGGTTCCCACAGAGTGGTTACTCCTACTAAATAGAATAGAATAGAATAGAATAGAATAGAATAGAATAGAATAGAATAGAATAGAATAGTCCTTTAATTGCCCCACAAGGGGAAATTTGGTCACAACAGCAGTGTCGTAAGACACCTGTCTTAACTATTCACCTGTATAAAAGACACCTGAGAGCTGTCCAAGGATCTCA
Source organism: Pachypanchax playfairii (assembly GCA_006937955.1). Taxonomy (NCBI): domain Eukaryota; kingdom Metazoa; phylum Chordata; class Actinopteri; order Cyprinodontiformes; family Aplocheilidae; genus Pachypanchax; species Pachypanchax playfairii. The sequence goes on from SSNP01000335.1 coordinate 11,442, forward strand.
GAGACCAAATTGTTGACCAGCACAAGGCTGGAATGGGTTAGAAAACCGTTAGCAAGAAGCTGGAGAGACGGTAACAACTGTTGGTGCAACTGTTGAAAAATGGAAGGAGCACAATATGACCAACAATCAACCTCAGTCTGGGGCTCCACACAAGATCTCACCTTGTGGGGTGTCAATGAGCTCTTCAGCATTAACTCCACTTGCCGTGTTTGGAGGAAGAAAAATGATTCCTATGACCCCCAAAACACCGTCCCCACTGTCAAGCATGGAGGTAGAAACATTTTGCTTTGTTTTTCTGCTAAGGGCCCAGGACAACTTCAATGTATCAACAGGAAAATGGACGTAGCCTCATGAAATCCTGAGGGACAACCTCCTTCGTTCTGCCAGGAGACTGAAACTGGGTCGTGGATGGGTGTTCCAACACGACAATGACCCAAAACATACAGCAAAGGTAACAAAGGAGTTAATCAATAAGAAGCACATTAAGGTCATGGAAGCTCAGCCTGGAAACCTTAGTGATGTAGAGATGAATGGACCAATATTCACCCTAAAATGTGCACAAACTTGGTCATCAATTACAAGAAACGTTTGACCTCCGTGCTTGTAAACAAGAGTTTTACCACTAAGTATTAAATCTTTTTTTGTTAGAGGGTTCACATACTTATTTCACACAATGAAATGCAAATCATCTTTTATTTAAAGTTATTTTTTCAAATTTCCTTTTGATGTGCTACAAGATTTTGAGAGAATTCCAGACATTCTGTTTGGAACTACACTATAAGAAACTTTTGACTGACTTGTATGTAGGAGAGGGTTCCCTGTGACTGGATGAGTCTGTCTGACAGCAGACCAAAAGGTGAAGAGACCTTCAATCAGGCAGGTAGATGCAGTTGTGAGCTCCACTTTGTGTTGTTGTCACTGTGTGTTCATGACAGCAGCTGAACTGATCAGAGACCAGCTCTCTGTGTCCTGATGAACGCAGACAGGAAACAGGACATGATGCTAACGAGGAGAGACGGAGAGGACGAGCTCGAGTGAAAAACAGCTCTCATGATGTGAAAGCTCTGAATCTGCTTGATCAGCTGATCTCTGGGGAATGGTGCCGCCATGCTGCTCGGCCTGCTGGGAATCGTAGTATGACACAATGGCAACCACGGCGCTAATTATTCTTATCACAGCAGCCCATCAGAAAGGCAGCGACAGACAAAGATAATCATTTCATCCTGCATCTCACTGTGGTCAGCTCAGTTAACTTCCAGAAGCTTTGTGACAAAGATGACTTCAAGTGGATCGACATTAATCCAGAGTGAAGTGCTTCATGTCTCCTGGAGTAACGACGCTGAATCAGATACACACAGCCGCTAAAAATAGATCCAATAGGACCGAGTGAAGAAAATCTCTGATATGATGTATTATTAGGTCCACAAACACACAAACACACACATTACTCACCCTGTGGAAACAGTCTATCTTCATCAGTCTTTGTTGGACCAGGTGGACCAGCACCTCAGCAGAAACATCCTGTACACACACAAACCCAGGTCACATGACCGCTCAAGTCATGTAACCGCTATAGGGTTGGGCACCGAGAACATCCGGTCCCGGAACCGTTAAGAAGTTTTTTGGGTTCCTAAATGCCCGCAGTGTGAGCAAACTATTACAAATAGGTATTTCACTTATAGTCTGAACCAGGGGTGTCCAACTCCAGGCCTCGAGGGCCACTATCCTGCACATTTTAGATGTTCCCCTGTTTCACCACACCTGCTGCAGATGAACAGGTCGTTAACAGGCTTCTATAGGACTTGCTGAGAGGTTGCAGATTTGAATCAGGTGTGGTGAAACAGGGGAACATCTAAAATGTGCAGGATAGTGGCCCTCGAGGCCTGGAGTTGCCCACCCCTGATCTGAACTATAGACTGTATAATACTCTAAACAACATGGAGCGTAGACACCACTCCAAAGTCTGGCTTCATTTTCATTTACAAAAGGATGGATTTGCATTTGATGGAGTGCAACACCTGTGATAAACGTATTAGTGCCGAAGGCGAATGTACAACAAACATCTTCAGCAGCTGCATGATGTGGTGACGAGTGTGTTTGATGTGTCACTCTTCTGCTCCCGTCACTTCCTCCACTTTGGACAGTCAGCCAGTGCAGGAAAGTTAGGATTGTCTTAATCTTCACAGACTAGCTTAGTTGCTAAAACTGTGTGTATTTTGTTATCGACTGCTTCCTGTGTCTCCTCTGTTGTCATTAGGTCTCTTGATTTGTAGCATTTTTACTTCCTGGGTCATCTGTCTTCCTGAGTTCAGTGTGTCTAGTTTTCTTATCAGTTCAGTTTGTATTTAAATGGATTCGTATCAGTTGGTCTTCGTGCTGGGATTATGTTCTGTACACACTGGATTAGTTTTGTGTCTGGTCTCCTTCTCGTTTCGCCTCCTCCAACTGTAAGTTCCACTGCTTTGCCAGCTTGTCTATTACTGCCTCGTCAGTACTTTGTTTGTTATTTTGCACCCCCACATTGTTGTCCGCTCCCTGCGTTTGGGTCCTACCAACGTGAATCATGACATTCGTAGAGTGACGCTAGCGTGAGCCAGTCTGCTGCTGCTGCTACGTTAACCGGCCAGCAAACTGAGAAACCCCAGTCACCATGGCAGCAAGGGGAACGCTGTCAGTGGAGAAAATTGCCGAGTGCTACAGAAAAGTAACGGCGTATGTGGTAAAAAGGCTGCATCCCTTCAGCGATGTGGAGTTGCCCACATTTAGGTAACGTTATGTAAATAAGATCAAGCTTAAGCTAAAAAACTTTTCTACTTTAAAATTATTTTGTTTTTTCTCTCCTGCACCTCAAAGAATCAGAATCGAGAACCGTGTAAAACAGAAATCGATAATGAGAATTGGAATCGTTAAAATGCAAATGATGCCCAACCCTAGTGACCGCTCAGGCGAAACCTCAAAGCACAGGTCACATGACCGCTCAGGCGAAACCTCAAAGCACAGGTCACATGACCGCTCAGGCGAAACCTCAACATACAGAAATACACATTTCCTTTTGGACAATGAGATGAGTTACCTTTTCAGTGAGTGCACTCAGCTCTGATTGGTCCTGCAGTAAGCTCTTTAAGGTCACATGGACAGCTTTCAGCTGGCTGCTCAGCCTCTTTGCCTGAAAAAAACAGAAAAGAAACAGGAAGATAAAACCAGGTGTGACAGGGATTGTGTGTTAGTGTGTATTCTTTAAACTTACCAGTGTGTCTTTGCCGACAGCTGGAGGACCGAGCAGCATCACCCTGGGAACTGATCACAGGTCAGAACCATCACAACCCCATCTGATCTTAGTCATCATGATATTATTCATTAAATATTATTTACACAATACAAGGAACTTGACTTGGAAGAGACACATAGACACTCTCATCCAAGGCGGTTATTTTTTCCAGCACCAGGTTACAGATAAGAATCTTGAAGAAGAAGAGAGCGACACCATGAGGATAGAAGAGCTAATCAGTGAGCAACACAGCATCAACAGGAAATAAACTACCAGAACCAATTCAAAGCAGTTTGAAAGTGGTAACCTATGAGGAGATGAAGAAAAATCACTTCCTCTTCTTCATCATTAGTTTCAGCTCAATGATGATGAAGGAGATCTGAAAGCTGTGGATGAAACGACTTGACTGATGTTCATTGAGTTACATCAACAACAGGCTCATGCTTCAGACTCCAGTTCCAGTTTTTATTTATTTTATAACATCTGCCTGCAAGTGACATCAGTCCACTGATTTACAGTTAGTAAATAATGTTTTACTTTTTATTTTCTGTGTTATCTGTGTATTTATATCTTCAGTATTCGTTCGTTCATTTATTTATAAAGCATTTTCTACTCTCATTCAAGGAGGCCCAAAGTGCTTTACACCAGAAGCACAAATAGAAAAGATATACAGTCATAAAATGATAAAAACAGTCAAAATAAACAATAAAAACAAGTAAGTTTCAAGTTTATTTATTTATAAAGTTCCAGTTCATAACAAAGTCATTTCAAGGCACTTCACAGAAAAATAAATCAATTAATAATAAAACATGTTCTATCTAATGAACCAGCTGATTGGGTTGAATTGTTATTTCAGCACAATCCTCCATCCTGAGCAGCACGATTGGAGGTAACAGTTACAGCTAATTACTAGTAACAGCTAGTCAGAAGATACGACACGGTGGTGCAGGAACAACTCGGATTTAAAACTCTGTAGCATCTCTGATAGCACAACAAACACACGGTCACCCCGAGACTTACAGCTGGTTCTTGGAACCTGCAACACACACTGGTCCGAGGAACGAAGGGATTTTTGGGGGGAACATTTTAAAAGTAATATGGAAAGATAAAATGGAGCCAAAGACTGAAAAACATGAACAAGGATCTTAATGAGGATCAGGTACCAAACAGGCAACCAGTTCAAAGAGACAAGAATCAGGGTCACATGCTCAAACTTTTGACACCACAAAACAATCTGGCTGCTGCATTTTGGATCATCTGAAGCCACCGAAGCCTTACATAATCCAGCATATAATGAACTGCAATAGTTTAATCTGGACAAAATAAAAGCATGTGTGATAATCTCCAGGTTAGTTCTGGACAGACGCTGCAGCTGATAGAAGCGTGACCTGGTCACAGCATTTATTTAGTGATCCAATTTCAAGGCAGCATCAAGTCTCGCCCCCAAAGAGTGTTCATACGGGACAGGAGATACGAGGTCAGGACCATGCTGCTTTCAACCACTAGGAGAAAAATGATCCAGCTGATCAAACAGAACCTGGTGATCCTTGGTGTCAAAAGCTGCAGTTAAATTCAACAACAGAAGAACTACCAGATCACCCTTATCTGTCACTAACAAAACATCATTAAAAATACTTAAAGAGGCCATTTTATACACATTTCAGGACTTTGTGGTTATTTAAGTATTAACCAGTAATATGAAACATTTTATATCTAAAAAACGTCAGGAAACACTGATTAACAGACCTTTATATCTGTCTGCATTAAAATCCAGCTCTTTCCGTCAGGCCTCGAGCAGCAGCTCGTTCATGTTCATTATGTGAATTTGCTGATTGGCTAACAAACTAGCCTATGAGAGCAAGGTATAATGTTTCCTGCCCCACTGCACATGGTAACACCAGACGTTCTCTCTTCCTCTTTGCTACGTCTTATGCTAACAGCTTTTAGCTAGCAGCATGCTAGGTCTTATGCTAACAGCTTTTAGCCAGCAGCATGCTAGGTGTTATGCTAACAGCTTTTAGCCAGCAGCATGCTAGGTGTGGTTTCAACTGCAGGAGCTGATGAATACTAACGAACAAAGGAGTTGTGATGAAACAGATACAGGCCGTTAGAACTCGGGAGAACTCGGGTTTTATCACCACCTGCGTAGTTTGAGAGATTAAAACTGAAAGAGAAGTTGTTGATCTGTTTTCACCCACTATGAAGGTAAGAACACCTGTGGAGCTAAAATATTCAACAGAAACCTCAGAAGAACTGTTTTTAATAGAAGAGACTCTTTAAAAGAGCAGTCTCAGTGCTGTGTCCTGGCCTGAACCCTGACTGGAACAATGTTCTCTAAGATTTTTAGACAAAAAGGTATATTTGATATGGTTTATAACTTGAAATCATTGCAGGATCCAGACCTTGTTTTTTCAACAATGGTCTCACTACCACCTGTTTAAAATTGAGCAGAACTTCACTAGATGTGAGACTAGTATTTATGATGGTTAAGACAACTGGAGCTATTGTGGGAAAAACTTTCTGAAAAAACCAGGTTGGTAGAACATCACGAGAAGATCCAGCTGGCTTTAACCTGGACACTACTCAGCCAGAGATATCAGTGAGAAAGAGTTTAGCTTGGCTACTGGTGCTGCTGGAGTAGGTGGAGTAAACTCTGGGTATTGTGTAAGGGAAGATCTAATACTTACAATCTTGTCCATAAAAAAGGCACAAAATTGTTCTCAATTTTCCACAGAGCATTCCACACTGGTCTGAATCTAATAGTGCACCCAAAGTTTTAAAAAGTGTGCGCTGATCACCTGAAGCAGAAAAAATGAATTAAATTTCCTCTTAGTATTTTTTACTGCTTCATTATACAAATACAGCTTGTCCCTGAGATTAAATTGGGTTATTTGGAGTCTTTTTTCCTTCTCCTTTCAGCTTTTCTGCACAAATTTCCTCTGAAAGTCCGTTCAGATCTAGTTACCCTGTATTGTTGTTATTATAACTGTGTTATGGTGTTCAGCACTTTGGGGCAGCCTTCACTGCTATAAATGTGCTATACAACTATATATCAGAATGTTGAAGGATGTGAAAGTGATTTTCACTGGAAGAAGAAGGACTTTGGATCAGATTGAGTCATTTGTCACATTTGTTCTGCGACAAGCTTCATACTGCTGCCTGAATCACACGTTACCAAACAGAACCGGGTCACAGAGACCAAACCTGAGACACTTACTGTCCACACTGCTCCTCTGCAGCTGGCTGATCAGGTAGGAGACGGGATCCTCAGGTCGGTCGACAACCAGAGAGGTCACCAAGGTCTGAAACACACACCCACACCTCGTCGATACAGAGCAGCGGCTGAGTTCCCAATTGAAAACCTGCTGGTGGTCCTTTACCTGCACCAGGTGGGACACGTTGTGTTTGTCTGCATAATCTCTGATCTGAGGAGGAATCCTAAGAGGTTTCAGTGTCTCATCCATCCGACCAGTCCTGTGGACCGTGAACGCAACATGACCTCTTTTCTCAAATTGAATTTTTAATATATCTGCTTTTATTGATCTGTTCAGTTCCTGAACCAGGTTTTAGACTGGGGATCTAGACCCTGGTCTGAGCCCAGAAAGACTCTCTCAGTTAACATCTGGTTCAGGTTTTGCTCCAGTTGTAACTAGGGCTCTAAATTAACAACCACCAACCCACCACATGTGAGTTAAAATGCTGCAATCATTTTTAAGATATAGAATATAAATCTACCATACAGTTTACTGGTCAATGCGACGGCCCTTCCTTGTGCTGAGTAGAATATAATAGAAATAATAAATACAGAAAATAATAAACAACAATGACAACAGATGTAATTTCCCATTTAATTTAGCTGACATGTATGGGGGTGGGGTGTATTAGTACAGGTGTACAGGTGATGGAGAAAGGGTGAGGAGGTAAAACGTCCCAGGTAGGAACTAATCTGACTTAACCAGGAGCTCCAGACCCGGTGTTCTGAGAAAACAGCATACCTATCAGAATCATAGGACACAGCCATTGTCTATGATCAGAATGGCGTACCGGTTAATGCACATGTGCAGCAGTGAATCATGTGGTAGTGCACATGCTTAAAATTTGGACCATCATTTCATCATACAAGCAGCAGCTCAGATAACAAAGCGTTGGTGTATTATATATACACACTACCAAATTGCATGTTTTGTACAATTACAAGACTTGTTGACAGACATTTTCAATAAACTAGTTTTAACAAGTGAAGTCGTTAAGTTTCATAATGTGTTCAGTCTCCTGTTTTTAATACTTTTTTTTTTGTACAAATCTGGTTTTATTTACACTTATTTTTATTTATTTTTACCAAGTGAAGTTGTAAAGTCCTGGGGTGTATTTCTGGTAAATCTGGTTTAACAAACTCTAAATCCAAACCTGAACTCCAGGTTGACCAACTCAGAGTTTTCAGTTTCAGAACAGCTGTTAAGCATTAGTTCAATCAACTCTGAGTCAAAGTTAACCTGAGTTATACTCGTACATGAGGATATAAGAAGCCCTCATCAATGGAACACAGATAACATGATTCACCATGGCAACCAGTGGACTAAAGGTTAGCGCCCCCTACTGCTTCCCAGTAGAACTGGATCTTTTAATGACTATATGAGCAAAAAATGAGCAGATTTAAAAAAGCAGCAGCAAGAGAGAGAGAGAGAGAGAGAGAGAGAGAGAGATTGTGTGTCAGAAAGTTACTGATTAAGTCTGATCATCAGTGTTAGGAATGTTACTTTAAAATAGTAATTAGTTATAGTTACTCACTTGTTCCAAAAAGTTATTTAGTTACAAACTGAACTACTCTACAAAATAGTAACTAGTTAACTAAGAAACTAATGGACTGTATTACTGAAAAAACTAATTCCTTGTATAATAAATAAAAGTGATTGTAATTAAACATCTAGTCTGGCAGCACCAGGAATCAAACCCACATCCTCTGAACTAAAGGTATATACTCTACCACTAGACTATAGTAACCAGCATGTTACTATGTACACCCAGCCTCCATACAACCATGTTAATATGTGTTTAGTCATGTTATGTACTTCTAATTCATAGTAACACACTGTATGTTACGTTCACTAACAATAACGGTGGTGGAATGTTGGAAACTGTCATTTATTAGATTATTCTGTTACTGAAAATCCATCCATGTTGCACAACGGCTTCATACCAAACGCTGCTGATCATCCTCTCTCTCTCTCTCTCTCTCTCTCCTGATGGAGATTTCTACATAATATCTGCGTCGTGTCTGTTACTGATGTCAGACAGCAGGCTTCAACTTAAGAACAGGAGAAACTCTGAGTTGTGTCAATCAAACCTGCTGGTGGGCAGGTTAGGTTCATGGAGTGTGTTGCCCTGGTAACCGACTCAGAGTTACACTGAACTCGCTTTGTGAAAGTGAAAAACCAGAGTATCCTCATCTCAGGCTTAACTAACTCAAAGTTTTCCACTAAACCTGCTTTGTGAAATACATCCCTGCAAAGTTAAAATGCAACTCATCCACTTTCAAATAAAATAACAAACAAGAAGAGAACTGCAGTCGCGCAAACCTCTGTGGACTTCAGTTACACTCGCGTACAGGTGCAGTCCATGAATGTTCTGACTTTATTCTCGAGTGTTCGACTCGGTTCTGCTTGAGTATCATCACACACCGTTAACAAGCAACCTGTGGCTGTATGAGACGTTCATGGTAATATAGGAGCAGTGACAGAACAAATAACTGAAACGAGCTGAGGCTGTCATCACTGAACAAAGTGCATGTGGCGGGTTGGCGGTTTAAAACTCTGGACGGAACCCGCCAAAGAACAGCCTGAAACACAAACTATTGATTTCTCCAATAAAAGATTGTTTTTACCTTAGTTATGTCATCAGCAGTTATTACTTATCGTTTTCGTTTTTCCTGTCAATTCTTGACAAGCAGAAAACAGAAACACCTGTTGCCTGTTACCGTAGCTGATTACGTCCAGCGGCCGGTTGCTATGTTGCGTCAGCTTGTTGCTAGGGAAAAACGTCATCAATAAGCGTCCCGGTGGGACTCTGGTCCCGCCTGCGAATTGTACCCAGATATAAACACAAATATCTATGATTGTACCCATAGACGTGATTATATATATATATATATATATGTCTATATGACTGTAACCCGTATAGAGGCAAGGTCCCGCCTTTCTCGCCTCTGATTGGCTAGAAGTGCTTTCACGTGATTGGCTACTTTTTGGGGGAAAAGTCCTGCTTTTTTTGCCTCTGATTGGCTAGAAAGCTTCTACAACAACTGCAACACGTCATCGCAAAATTAGAGAGAGTAAACTTTCAGCTCGTTTATAGTTTATTTATTTCCACCATCAAGCAAACTAAGTCCATCTAATATGTGTTATTAATTACCAAAGGGAAATGAAATGTTGTAGCTCTGTTCTTCTTCAGGTAGAACTGATGATCATGAAAATACACCACAGTATGATTTAAATATTACTGATTTTAATGAACAGAACACCTGACAGTTTATATGGACATCAGTGTGTGTGTGTGTGTGGGTTTGTATTTCTGACCTCCTGGGGACCCGTTTCCTGACTTTTACTATCTTTCTGGGGTCCGAGGGTTCTTGTGGGGACCGAAGCCTGGTCCCCATGAGGGGGACTCCCCTTTTTAGGGTTAGGGGTTAGGTTTATAGGTATGGTGTGAATAGAGTTTTAGTTAGTCTTAGGGTTAGTTATAGATCAGTAATGGTTAAGGTTAGTAAAAGGGTTTGGGTTAGGTATAAATCTAGTTACTAAAATCAATGGAAGTCAATGGACGGTCCCCACAAGGATAACAAAACACACTTACGTGTGTGTGTGTGTGTGTGTGTGTGTGTGTGTGTGTGTGTGAGTGAATGAGAGATAATATAAGTTCCAGCTGTATCAGTCAGTAGAAAACAGACAAAAACTTGATAATAAAGGAACAGACAAACGGAACAATTGTGTTGCATTTTCTTATTTTTTGCAGTGTTGACCACCGAGGGAAACACCATCAGAGACACACTGCTAAGTAGTGTGGTGCAGGTCTTCTTGGCAGGGCAGCACTCCCCACTTTATCCTTCCCCCCATAACTGAGACTGTAACGGTGAGAACACTTCTAGCCAATCAGAGGCGAGAAAGGCGGGACCTTGTCTCTGAACGGGTACAATTCGCAAATTCGCGTCCTGCCTGGTCCTACGTCCCATGCTAGGTCCATGCCTGGTCCAGCTGGTTCATGACATGTGTTGACGAACATCTGTCCCACGTGACATGTTCTTTAGATTTCATAAAAAAGTTGTTGCTCTTTTATGTCTGTAATTTAAATTTAGTTAGAAACCAGACACACAGAAAACATACACACATTATTAAGATAAAAATGAAAACAGTGTAAACATCATGAGTCTTAAACTATTTCATGAACATGGTTCTGACCTTCTGCGGTCACATTCAGACACATAGCAGCTTCATTCAGCATCTGATCAGCTGATCAGTTTGTTCAATCAATCAATAAGTTTCAAAGTGTAAACTTCCGATTTCCGTGAACTCCACACGTTTTACGTCAGCCAAAGCGTCCAGTTCTCTTTTTGCTTGAAAAAGATCGTTTATAGTAGCAATGAGTGACTTCGAGCTCGAAACCGGAGCAGGAGGTGAAAAAGTGGAGCTTTTGATTCTGTTTGTTTTTTTAACTAAAATATCAGCTGATGCAATTCTTTTATATATATATATATATATATATATATATATATATATATATATATATATATATAGATAGATAGATAGATAGATAGATAGATAGATAGATAGATAGATAGATAGATAGATAGATAGATAGATAGAAAACTAAAGAAGAGTAAACAGTCAAGGATTGTAAAATACCCAGATACCTGTGAAACACATCAAACTTTGTGTAAAATCCTTGAATTTTTCATTGTTTTCAACAGCTGTTCTGTTTGACCTTTTTCTTCATGTTTTTTCTGGACTTTGATGAACCGGGTCACTTCTGGAGAACATCTAAACTCCTACAGTAGCTGTAGGTAGTGCACCTTTCCGTCTTTATTTCCACAGACACAGAGAACTCAAGTTAGTGGAGACAGGACCAGAGGAGAACCCGACTATGGACCTCGACCTTCAGGTACAACAAGCTGTGGTTCTTTATAAAGGATCTTGTCCAGGATCAGTTTTTCCTGAGATCCACCTGGACGTGGATCTCCTTTGACAATCAGATGGATTAAGCCACGCCCACCCACAGGTGACGCTGATTCATAACCCGGATTATATATTTCACGTGAATCCGGCTAATTCGGATCTTCTCATGCACCTGAATATGCACCTTCTCACTTCAGAATCCAAACCGTTTTAGGAAGCACTATTTACGCCGCTGCCCGTTACTGACGTCACGTACGATTACTGTTCCCGGTTTCTGAGAAGTCTTGAAACCCGGTCCAGACAGAGTGAGACATCTCGCAGTATTTTTCCATTCTCTGAACATTCAGACGCTACGTGCAGTTGCGTTCATGTCTCTCCGGCTCGGTTTGTTGAGTTTCGGCAGCGACTCTCCGGTTAGGGTTCAGGACTCTTGACGGCCTGTTCTCAGTGTGTCTTACCCCAGATGAGACGGATGTACCATCTGTGGTTCCAGGTCTTGGCCGTTCTCTGGCTCGCCCGCGGTTCTCTGGGAGGTTCGGCCCGGTTGTACACGGAGGAGGACCCGCTGGTCATCCTGAGCGCCAGCACACTAAAGCCCACGGTCACTAACTCATCTTCGGCCTGGTTAGTCCAGTTCTACTCGTCATGGTGCGGACACTGTATCCAGTACTCCAGCACATGGAAGTCGTTGGCCCAGGACGTGAAAGGTACAGCTGCAAACACGCTGGGTTCGAGTCCCGTTAGTGTCCCGGCCAGATTCAATTCAAAATGTGCTTGTCGTTATCTTGGGCCAGTCAGTACCAGAACAAGTAAGAGAATCTCAGCAATCTCTGGTTAGGTTCAATCTCCTCGTCTGTTCGGCGTCAAAATAACTTAAAAGATAACTTAGATTTTCAGACAGATCGCAACTTTTTTTGCACAGTTCACATGGGGATTATTCTGATCATGATCAATAGTTTATGATGACGGTCTGTGGGGAAAAAACTGTTTGTGTCTGGTGGTTCTGGTGTTCAGAGATGTGTAGCACCAATCTGAGGGGAGAGAAGCGGTGAGATCCTGGTGAGAAGGTTCCTGCTGATGCTGCCTGACCTTTCCTGACTCAGGTGGAGGACAGGTCCTGGATGGAGGAGTCCATCCGACACACCCTGGGGGGGACAGGACAAACCCCTGGGGGGCTCCGGTGCTGATGGGTGCTGGATGTTAGGAGGGGTGATATCCATATAGGTGAAGGTGTGACAAACATCTTATTACCTGTAATCTACAGTCGTAAACATTCAGCTCCTCTGCTAGATGTTGATTCTCTATAGACTGGGGGCGGGGCTAGATATCAGGGTTTTGACCAGGGTTCTGAGATCTGATCAGGGTTGTGGTTGAGGGCATGTTTGGAGTTTGTAAAAATGGATTCCAATTTCTACTGAATAATCTCCATTTTCAACCCAAATATGTGATCCATGCTGCAGATCCATCTGAGACCACAGACCTGTTCAGATCCAGTGGTGGATCAGGTGGGATAAGTGGATCCTGCAGGATCCACATAAATGACACAGAATATTTACACAGATGTGTGAATGACATCACTAACTGTGGCTGAAACCAGATGTGGAGGCAGCGTGCTCATGTTGAGCATCATCCGTCCTACTAAAGATTAAAAACTCTGTAGAACTAAAGAAGCAGGTCTGCTCAGGTCTTCATCTAAACTATCCAAATCATCAGGGTCCAGTTCATCATCCAGAGGCTGCAGCAGATCCCTTCATTCATCGGTCCAACTTTGGCAGTGGCAGCTTTCTCATGTTGGCATCTGTTTTTTATGGCTCCTCCCACAAAGTGTGAAAAGAAAAATGAACCTGAACAAGCAAAAGGGAGGAGCCAGGTGTAGATCCTGGTCTCCATAGTCCAGGGGTGTCAAACTCCAGGCCTCGAGGGCCACTATCCTGCATGTTTTAGATGTTTCCCTGTTTCAACACACCTGATTCAAATGAACAAGTCGTTAACAGGCTTCTGAAGGACTTGTTGAAATACAGAGGATTTGAATCAGGTGTGTTGAAACAGGGAAACATCTAAAACATGCAGGATAGTGGCCCTCGAGGCCTGGAGTTTGACACCCCTGCCATAGTCCATCCACCCTGTGTGTGAATGTTCTGATCTGGTTTGGTTTCTGAGACGAGTACGTGGTCCTGATGTGATAACGCAGGTTGTGTTTCTGTCAGACTGGCAGGAGGCCATCGGTGTGGCCGTGTTGGACTGCGCTCAGGAAGAAAACTTTGACATCTGTAAAGAGTTCAACATCAAGTTCTACCCCACCTTCAAGGTAAGGCAGCTAGATCTCACCTGACCTCCTTCCCTGTCACCTGACCTCCTTCCCTGTCACCTGACCTCCTCCTTACCTGATGCGTTTGTCTCTATAGTATTTCCGAGCTGGTGCGCCGCTGACAGACAGAGGGACGATCTACAGAGGCAAGTTAATTTCATTTACACTTTATTTAAATGTTTGGAACAGAGTTTCTTTTAAAGAGGCAATTTCACACAAATTTCATGACTTTGTGGTTATTTCTTAAACAGGTCCTTCCATTAAAAACAGTGTTTCTGAGGTTTGTGTTGAATATTTTAGCTCCACAGGTGTTCTTACCTTCATAGTGGGTGAAAACAGGTCAACAACTTCTCTTTCAGTTTTAATCTCTCAAACTACGCAGGTGGTGATAAAACCAGAGTTCTCCTGAGTTCTAACGGCCTGTATCTGTTTCATCACAACTCCTTTGTTCGTTAGTATTCATCAGCTCCTGCAGTTGAAACCACACCTAGCATGCTGCTGGCTAAAAGCTGTTAGCATAACACCTAGCATGCTGCTGGCTAAAAGCTGTTAGCATGAAGACGTAGCATGCTGCTGGCTAAAAGCTGTTAGCATATTGACTGATTGATTATATTGTATCATAGATCCAGAAACTCATAAATCACTGTGTGTTTGTGTATTTATGTGTGTGTTCAGGAGCAGACAGAGAGATCCAGTCCATTCGTCAGCTGATGATCAATATTCTACAGAACCACACCAGGTTGGACCGGCCTCAGCGCTGCCCTCCATTAGAGCCTTACAGGTACTACAAACAGCAGCAGATCCAGAACCTGATCAGAACTGTTACACGGTTAGACTCTGTGTTTCTGTGTGTGCAGCTCTGCAGACCTTCTCTCCTTACTGGGTCAAAGGTCAGATCAATACACGGCCATTATTGTGGAGGAACCGGACTCATACATGGGTCGGGAGGTGAGACTGAGATGCAGCCCGGCTGGACCGGTTCCAGTGAGGCATTCAGACCAGTTTTTCCTGTTTGTTTTGTCCGTCCTGATTCAGTCAGACCCCAAACTCTTTTTATGATCCAAGTTTGGGCTGAACAGAACTTTGGAACCTGCTGTGCACATCATGTGCAACAGTAATAAGCGTCCCTGTGAAACATGGTGAGCAGGATGCAGTTGTGTGGATTACAGGAAGCTTCAATTATTCCAGACTGATTCAAACAGTTTTTCAAAAGAAGGTAACTGGATTTCTTTTTCTCTCGTTCATCTTGTTTTGAAAAACTTTTTGGATTGGCATGTCCAGGATGAAGCCACACAAACTCCCTCCAGACTTGTCATTGATGGTCCTCACTAACCATGTCCACATATGTGTGTCTCAGGTGATCCTGGACCTACTGCAGTACTCAGGTGTGCAGGTGAGGAGAGCACTGAGCTCTGATCGCCCCCTGCTGGATGCTTTGAATATAGTAGATTTCCCCTCCATCTACTTGTTATACCCCAATGGTACACATGCACACCTGCACAGGTAACTTCCTGTTAGAGATATCTTCGTATATGCGAGACACTGACACACAATAAGGATCTGCTCCTGTTGGTCCTGCTGCAGCGAGAAGAGGCTTCGTTTCTTCTTCTCCTCTCTGCTGAGGACACTGTCGGGGGTTCAGCGCCGCAGCAGTTCTGTAGTCGCTCAGTCGGGATTGCTGCAGGACAAATGGACCTCAGAACCGTGGAGGGACTTTGACAGGTAAGAGTGTGACCTGCAACAGCTGATCCCATCTGGACAGGTGCATCTAAACTGTGTGTTTGCAGGTCCAAAGTATACACAGCTGATCTGGAGTCAGCACTTCACTACCTGCTGAGAGTCGAGCTTGCTGCCTACAGCATGCTGCAGGGGGAGGAGCTAAAGGTTTTTAAGGACTTTGTCATTCTGGTTTCCAAGGTAACCACTTCAATTATCTGGGGCTTCAGATTTTTTTCAGACAACATAAACCCCCTAAAATGTAGAAGAAATGTTTCTCAAGCAGCTAGAGAGCTGTTTCCTGTAAGTGGGTAACTGTTGCCATGGCAACGGAGTCCAAGTCGTCCCCTAGATGAGCAGATTCACCACTAGAATAATATTCCTTCATTATGTCATCTATATTTGGTTCTTTTTAAACTCAGGCTTCATGAGAGGTGTATTACCTGTAGCTGACATGTTTCAGCGTCTTTACTTCCGCCTTCTTCAGAGCTGTTGTTTCCATAGATGTTACTTCCTTTTATAAGCGGGCAGCAGGGGACGATGTCGCCCCATGTAGCCACCACATGTTTTCTCCAGGACTCACTCCACCCCAGCTGTGAATATGGCTGGGCGGTATACCGGTCTGTACTGACTGACTGTACTAACCGGTGATTATTTTGGTTCTATTTATTTTTCACATACCGCTGTACTGGTGAATAGCAAAAACAGCATCTGGAACGTTTGCAGTGGGAACATATTTTTGCGGGGACTGATTTCAGTGCTTCACGCTAAGACCAGATGTGAAAAATACATTTTGACTGAGTAATGGGTGGTGGTGGTGGGGGGGTTAATGACCCAGAACAACTTAAAAATAGAGGAGCCACGTCTGTTGTACAGAATTTCTTCAGCAGGTCTCGGACTTGGACCAAACAACCGGCAGCGGTAATATTAGCAACTTAACTTAATTACTGCCCCCTACTGGCAATCATATTTGAAGAGGCTGTGCAACATGGTACTGCGCATATGACAGTAAAATGAGTCATTTAAAGCCAATTTAATGAAGTAATTCTTTACTTATTAGAAGATCATGTGGGTAAACTTGGTTGTATAAAAAAATATCGTCATACTGATATAAATTAGAAATAAACGTGATGTGAAAATTTTGCCATACCACCCAGCCCCAGCTGAGAGTCCAAAAACTAGTTAGTTCTTCAGGTTAGGCTGATTGAATGTCCCACAGGGGGAAATTACATGGAGATACAGATCCAAGGACAAGTAGTCCTCTTTATAGTAGGGGACATTTCACTTAACATCCCAGGGGCCCCACAGTAGCCCTGAAGCCCAGGATTCCCATAACCTGGATGACTGAGAACCTTCACCAGAACAGGTTAAACTGACGTAGGACATTGCTGGTCGAGTAGCATCCTGTTATACAACCTGTTACAACACTTTACCTGCCAGTTAGTCCTTCAGGTGAGAAGTCCTGTGAGTCAGAACACAAAGCTGTGAACTTCTGTGGTCCTTTTGTTGTGATATATATCCTGCAGGGTACAATTACATTTCAGGCGTACGCTAGCTAAATGTTTCCACTACGCCACCTGCTGGCTTGATTTCCCAGAGTCCAGATCAAAGTGTCCACGTTTCTGATGAATCAGGAGCAGACTTTGATCTGTGGCATTGTGATGCTGCGATGGGTTTTAAAACGTCTCATTGGCTGACAGCATCATCAGCTGACACGATTCAGCAGTGACTCAGAAAGCAGCTTGTTTTCCTAATGTAGCTTTTCTCCGTCTACCTGTGCAGCTGTTTCCAGGTGGGGGGCCAGTGGTGAAGCTGATGGAGACACTCTCTGATTGGCTACTTAGTCTGTCGCTCAAGCAAATCCCTTACCAGGCTGTTCTAGACCTGGTGAACAACAAGATGAGGGTGAGAAACACACACACAAGTGTGTTTTGTTATCCTTATGGGGACCGTCCATTGACTTCCATTGATTTTAGTAACTAGATTTATACCTAACCCAAACCCTTTTACTAACCTTAACCATTACTGATCTATAACTAACCCTAAGACTAACTAAAACTCTATTCACACCATACCTATAAACCTAACCCCTAACCCTAAAAAGGGGAGTCCCCCCCATGGGGACCAGGCTTCGGTCCCCACAAGAACCCTCGGACCCCAGAAAGATAGTAAAAGTCAGGAAACTGGTCCCCAGGAGGTCAGAAATACAAGAACACATACACAGAGATCAACAGCTGACTTCCTGCTTCTTCCACAGATCTCAGGTGTGTTTCTAGGGGCGGAGCTTCGATGGGTCAGTTGCCAGGGCAGCAGGCCTGGGCTTCGAGGTTACCCATGCTCCCTCTGGACTCTGTTTCATGTTCTGACTGTCCAACATGATGCCACACCCACTGCACTAGACAATACAGGTACAGAGACACACCTGTGCTCTTTTTTTTTCAGCAAGTTAAATTTGGTTCACTTGATTTTGTTTATATAAAAGCAGTTCATAACAAACATCAGCTCAGAAACTTATATCCACTCAAACATTGAGGGAAGAAGAACACCTGACAGGTAGAGATCCACCAATAAGAACAATAGGTTCTTTGTTTGACATCAAACTTAATTCAGACTTTGAATATCTAATTTTATTGTTATTTTTGAAGTTTTGGTTTTATTTTCAAGTGTTCTGGTTGGTTAGAACTGCTGACATCAGAGGCTGGGGGCGGGGCTAAAGTGCTGTTGTGATAATTGGTATCAATAATCTGATCAGTTGTTCTGTTGAATCTTTGTGAAACTGCTGACGTCATTGTTCTAGTCCTTCCAGACCAGTGCGGTTCTGATGTACCGATTGTGTGTCTGTGAATGTGATGCAGGTCTGGAGGGCGTGGCTGCTCCGGTGCTGCAGGTGATGCGTCGCTATATTCAAACCTTCTTTGGCTGCAAGGAGTGCGGTCGACACTTTGAGGAGGCAGCAGCTGACAGCATGGACAAAGTGATGACCCGAGAGCAGCAGATCCTGTGGTTATGGAACCAACACAACCGGGTCAACGCCAGGCTGGCTGGTATTCTCACACCTCTAATCTAAACTTCTTAATCAGACTACCACAAACACACTCCTTCTTCTCCCTCCTCTTCCTCCTCAGGCTCACTGAGCGACGACCCCCTTTTCCCTAAAGCTCCGTGGCCAAGTCCGGCCGTCTGCCCCTCCTGCCACGAGGAGAAAAACGGCATCCATGTTTGGAACCAAGACAACATTCTTCGCTTCCTCCGACATCACTACGGTGCATCTAACCTGTCTCCCAAATACTCCCTGATTTCCTCTCTCTTCCCTGCTGCTCCTGACCCAGTTCAGACCACTCAGCCTCAAGCGACGCGTGCAGGAGCATCACGTGGGCAGGAAGCAGGACGGAGGGCGCCTCGCCCCAAACAGCCATCTCTTAGGGTGAAGGAGGTTCAGGAGCTGAGAGGAGGACCTGACGGAGGTGGGGTTTGGATCCTGGGTCTGGGTTTCAACAGCATTGACATGAGCCTGTGTGTGGTTCTGTACGTCTGCTCCTGCCTCTTCCTCATGCTCCTCTTCTTCTTCTTCAAAGTCCGATCTCGGAAGTGGAAACTTCGTCACTCCCGTCTCAACGTCTGACCCAGATCACAGCAGATCT
Organism: Pachypanchax playfairii; assembly: GCA_006937955.1. Taxonomy (NCBI): domain Eukaryota; kingdom Metazoa; phylum Chordata; class Actinopteri; order Cyprinodontiformes; family Aplocheilidae; genus Pachypanchax; species Pachypanchax playfairii. Next base: position 30,540 of record SSNP01000335.1, read on the forward strand.
CTTCCAGTCAGACACATTTAAACTGGACTTGAGAGAACCCATCTGGATCGGGCCCTTTTGAAGTGAACCACTGACCCTGATTGGACTCATTTAAACCAAACCAGAACCAGACGATGCCCTCAGCAGCTACAGAGTTATTGATCAGCGTTTGGTGTTTTGGGATTCTGGGTTTAAACATGTGATCTCAGATTGATGAGCCGGTTCTCCTCAGGACTATTCAGAACATCTGTCACTCTGACTGGGTGCTACTTCAGCCTAACCTAACCTAGTTTAGGTTAGCTTAGCTTACAGCAACAACAAATCTGTTCTAGGGAAAAAGATCTGAGACGAATCAAAGAAAGGTTTTGATGTTTTTTACATTTTTAGAAACCGGACCAGAAATAAATCTAATGGTTCTTCATTTTTGTGGCTCAGGAGTTTAACTTTTTTCTGTATTTATTTAATTTGGCGTTTCACGTTCTGATCCGGTGAGTATTAAAGACGTGTTGGACCAGAACTCGACTCTTTGAAGTTTGACTTACTTTTCCAACAGGATGGTGTGTACATGATGGGAAACCAACAGAACCCTGATCCTAAACTGGGTCAGAGACTGAGTTCACCTTGTGCCAGATGTTTATATGGGATGGAGCCGGGGGGACGGGGTCGGGGGACTGTTCGGAGACCGAGCCGGGGGGTCGGGGACGGTGTCGGAGACGGAGCCGGGGGGGTTGGGGACGGTGTCTGAGACGGAGCCGGGGGGGTTGGGGACGGTGTCTGAGACGGAGCCGGAAGGTCGGGGACGGTG
>SSNP01000335.1:31333-60771 GCA_006937955.1 Pachypanchax playfairii
AGCTGGTAATTTGTTTTTCCTTTGTGCCGTGAAGCTGTGAATGGGGTTGAATCATCCTTCTGATTCGGCTCAGTGCTTCAGATTGTATTTTTCTGATTAATAATTTAATGTTTGTAAATAAATCTTAATGCGGCACCTGTTGATGTCTTGTGTTTTTAATATTCACCATTTAAATGTCAAAATAAAGTGACTTAAGTTGTGTTCAGTGGCACTTTTTTTCAGTAAAATTTGCATGAAACAAAGAGCAGAGTCAGATTAGTGAACATTTTTCAGATATTGCTGAAGTGTAATTAGAACAGCTTCAGAGATTTTAAAGGGGCGGGTCAAAAACTGGTTCAATTTCATACATTTTAATTTATAAAGCACCAGTTAATGTCATTTCAAGGTAGGTTACAGAAATATTAAGTCAATTAGTAAAAAGTTTTTCTATCAATGGTTCAATATGCTGTGCCTAATATTACTCCAATGAGTCAGAGCCAACGTTTACCCTGAGGGTTGATAACTTGGTTCAGAGATGTTCTGGTCACATGGTGAAGGTGTGAATTGGTGTAAAATAGTGTAAATAGTGTATGTGATAGAGATCTTCTGAAAACCAAATGTTTTAAACCAACAAAAAAACCCCTGAGCTGAAGCGTCCCATAGCTCTGCTCCAGTCGACACTCCTGAAATCAAACCTGCCATCAGTCTTTCTTCTAAAGGATGACAAGGCTTGTGTTACTGAAGGCTTCCTAAACTGAAAGTCATTCCCAGGATGAAGATGAATCCTGTGAAAGAATTTCCCCAACAGGATGATAAAAACTCACATACAGCCACAGGACCAAACCTTATTTAACCTCGCCCATCCAGCATCCACCCACCTGTCTGAAGAAGAAGTTGAAATGCAGACACATACTGTCTGTCTTCATTAGGACAGATAGACCACATGTGTCTCTGCAGTAAGTGAGTGTGTCATGTCAGAAACTGAAGTGTTTGTGATGATGGAGGCTGCATTGTGTTTGTGTGTGAGGCTGGCACACAGTCGCAGTATGCACGCTATGTACTCGGCATGCCAACTCAGCCTCAGCACTGCAATGCAGCGCTGAGCATTTGGCCAAGTCATGCCACACACAGATTCACACAAACACTTCCACACACACACACACACACACTGATCTGTGTGTGTGTGTGTCTCAGTCTGTGTGTGTGTTTAAGCATGTTTTGTTGTCTGATTATCAACCATGCAGCATGTTATCTCTGCAGCGACGAGCTGTGATGCATGCCGTCTATCAGCCTCTGCAGGGCAGTTAGCCGCATTAACTCCCTGCCTGTCCTCAAATGACTCCTCCTCCTCCTCTTCCTCCTCGGCTGTCTGCTGTATCCCTTCCTCCCCCCACCCCCCGCCCCCCGCCTCCCCTCCTGTGACACACCAGACGATGCATTGACTGAACGGAGGAGAGGAAGAAAACCTCTCCCTGCCAGCTGTCCTGCTTGATGCATGGAGACGCAAAGGAGGAAGAGGAGCAGAAGGAGGTGAGGGACTCCCTGTATGTCTGACTTCTTTTCTCCTCAAACTGTTTCTTCTCTGTCTGTTTGTCTGTCTCTGGAACTGTTAAGTGTCTCTTTTAACCCATCTTTCTCTTTGTCAACCTGTCTCTCTGTTTACACTGTTGTCTCTCTGCCACCTGCCTGTCTGTCTCATTTTGCTGCACTGTGAACAAGATGAGCACTGAACAGAACTGAGCTGGACCATGCAAAACCAAACTAGTCTTTAGCAACATTGTAGGAGACATTGATGGACTCTGTTGGACAGTGGTGGACTGAAGTGGTTTGAAGTCAACTTCACTTGACACCATTGGACTATTCTGTACTGTATAGGACTATAGTTGACCGTAGTAAGACTGTATTGACTACAGTGAACTGTAGTAGACTGTGGACTGTATAGTCTATACTGGACTGTAGAAGACATTATAAATATTAGTGGACTATAGTTGAATGTATAGAACTATAGTGGACTGTAGTAGACTGTATAGAACTATAGTGGACTGTAGCAGACTGTATAGAACTATAGTGGACTGTAGTAGACTGTAACGAACTATAGTGGACTGTAGCAGACTGTATAGAACTATAGTGGACTGTAGCAGACTGTATAGAACTATAGTGGACTGTAGCAGACTGTATAGAACTATAGTGGACTGTAGTAGACTGTAACGAACTATAGTGGACTGTAGCAGACTGTATAGAACTATAGTGGACTGTAGCAGACTGTATAGAACTATAGTGGACTGTAGCAGACTGTAACGAACTATAGTGGACTGTAGCAGACTGTAACGAACTATAGTGGACTGTAGCAGACTGTAACGAACTATAGTGGACTATAGTTGAATGTATAGAACTATAGTGGACTGTAGCAGACTGTAACGAACTATAGTGGACTGTAGTAGACTGTATAGAATATAGTGGACTGTAGCAGACTGTATAGAACTATAGTGGACTGTAGCAGACTGTAACGAACTATAGTGGACTATAGTTGAATGTATAGAACTATAGTGGACTGTAGCAGACTGTAACGAACTATAGTGGACTGTAGCAGACTGTAACGAACTATAGTGGACTGTAGCTGAATGTATAGAACTATAGTGGACTGTAGCAGACTGTAACGAACTATAGTGGACTGTAGCAGACTGTAACGAACTATAGTGGACTGTAGCAGACTGTAACGAACTATAGTGGACTGTAGTAGACTGTAACAAACTATAGTGGACTGTAGCAGACTGTAACGAACTATAGTGGACTGTAGTTGAATGTATAGAACTATAGTGGACTGTAGCAGACTGTAACGAACTATAGTGGACTGTAGCAGACTGTAACGAACTATAGTGGACTGTAGTAGACTGTATAGAACTATAGTGGACTGTAGCAGACTGTAACGAACTATAGTGGACTGTAGCAGACTGTAACGAACTATAGTGGACTGTAGTTGAATGTATAGAACTATAGTGGACTGTAGCAGACTGTAACGAACTATAATGGACTGTAGCAGACTGTATCGAACTATAGTGGACTGTAGTAGAATGTATAGAACTATAGTGGACTGTAGTAGACTGTAACAAACTATAGTGGACTGTAGCAGACTGTAACGAACTATAGTGGACTATAGTTGAATGTATAGAACTATAGTGGACTGTAGTAGACTGTATAGAACTATAGTGGACTGTAGTAGACTGTATCGAACTATAGTGGACTGTAGCAGACTGTATCGAACTATAGTGGACTATAGTTGAATGTATAGAACTATAGTGGACTGTAGTAGACTGTAACGAACTATAGTGGACTGTAGCAGACTGTATAGAACTATAGTGGACTGTAGTAGACTGTAACGAACTATAGTGGACTATAGCAGAATGTAAAAAACTATAGTGGACTGTAGAAGACTGTAACGAACTATAGTGGACTGTAGCAGACTGTATAGAACTATAGTGGACTGTAGTAGACTGTAACGAACTATAGTGGACTGTAGCAGACTGTAACGAACTATAGTGGACTGTAGCTGAATGTATAGAACTATAGTGGACTGTAGTAGACTGTAACGAACTATAGTGGACTGTAGCAGACTGTATAGAACTATAGTGGACTGTAGTAGACTGTAACGAACTATAGTGGACTGTAGCAGACTGTATAGAACTATAGTGGACTGTAGCAGACTGTAACGAACTATAGTGGACTGTAGCAGACTGTAACGAACTATAGTGGACTGTAGCTGAATGTATAGAACTATAGTGGACTGTAGTAGACTGTATAGAATATAGTGGACTGTAGCAGACTGTATAGAACTATAGTGGACTGTAGCAGACTGTATAGAACTATAGTGGACTGTAGTAGACTGTAATGAACTATAGTGGACTGTAGCAGACTGTATAGAACTATAGTGGACTATAGTTGAATGTATAGAACTATAGTGGACTGTAGCAGACTGTAACGAACTATAGTGGACTGTAGCAGACTGTATAGAACTATAGTGGACTGTAGTAGACTGTAACGAACTATAGTGGACTGTAGCAGACTGTATAGAACTATAGTGGACTGTAGCAGACTGTAACGAACTATAGTGGACTATAGTTGAATGTATAGAACTATAGTGGACTGTAGCAGACTGTAACGAACTATAGTGGACTGTAGCAGACTGTAACGAACTATAGTGGACTGTAGCAGACTGTATAGAACTATAGTGGACTGTAGTAGACTGTAACGAACTATAGTGGACTGTAGCAGACTGTATAGAACTATAGTGGACTATAGTTGAATGTATAGAACTATAGTGGACTGTAGCAGACTGTATAGAACTATAGTGGACTGTAGTAGACTGTAACGAACTATAGTGGACTGTAGCAGACTGTATAGAACTATAGTGGACTGTAGTAGACTGTAATGAACTATAGTGGACTGTAGCAGACTGTAACGAACTATAGTGGACTATAGTTGAATGTATAGAACTATAGTGGACTGTAGCAGACTGTAACGAACTATAGTGGACTGTAGCAGACTGTAACGAACTATAGTGGACTGTAGTAGACTGTAACAAACTATAGTGGACTGTAGCAGACTGTAACGAACTATAGTGGACTGTAGTAGACTGTATAGAACTATAGTGGACTGTAGCAGACTGTATCGAACTATAGTGGACTGTAGAAGACTGTAACGAACTATAGTGGACTGTAGCAGACTGTATAGGACTATAGTGGACTGTAGTAGACTGTAATGAACTATAGTGGACTGTAGCAGACTGTAACGAACTATAGTGGACTGTAGTTGAATGTATAGAACTATAGTGGACTGTAGCAGACTGTATCGAACTATAGTGGACTGTAGCAGACTGTATAGAACTATAGTGGACTGTAGCAGACTGTATAGAACTATAGTGGACTGTAGTAGACTGTAACGAACTATAGTGGACTGTAGCAGACTGTATAGAACTATAGTGGACTATAGTTGAATGTATAGAACTATAGTGGACTGTAGCAGACTGTAACGAACTATAGTGGACTATAGTTGAATGTATAGAACTATAGTGGACTGTAGCAGACTGTAACGAACTATAGTGGACTGTAGCAGACTGTATCGAACTATAGTGGACTGTAGTAGACTGTATAGAACTATAGTGGACTGTAGCAGACTGTATAGAACTATAGTGGACTATAGTTGAATGTATAGAACTATAGTGGACTGTAGCAGACTGTATAGAACTATAGTGGACTGTAGCAGACTGTATAGAACTATAGTGGACTGTAGTAGACTGTAACGAACTATAGTGGACTGTAGCAGACTGTAACGAACTATAGTGGACTGTAGTTGAATGTATAGAACTATAGTGGACTGTAGTAGACTGTAACGAACTATAGTGGACTGTAGCAGACTGTATAGAACTATAGTGGACTGTAGGAGACTGTAACGAACTATAGTGGACTATAGTTGAATGTATAGAACTATAGTGGACTGTAGCAGACTGTATAGAACTATAGTGGACTGTAGCAGACTGTATAGAACTATAGTGGACTGTAGTAGACTGTATAGAACTATAGTGGACTGTAGCAGACTGTAACGAACTATAATGGACTGTAGCAGACTGTAAGGAACTATAGTGGACTGTAGCAGACTGTATAGAACTATAGTGGACTGTAGTAGACTGTATTGAACTATAGTGGACTGTAGCAGACTGTATAGAACTATAGTGGACTGTAGCAGACTGTAACGAACTATAGTGGACTGTAGCAGACTGTAACGAACTATAGTGGACTGTAGCAGACTGTAACGAACTATAGTGGACTGTAGTAGACTGTAACAAACTATAGTGGACTGTAGCAGACTGTAACGAACTATAGTGGACTGTAGCAGACTGTAACGAACTATAGTGGACTGTAGTTGAATGTATAGAACTATAGTGGACTGTAGAAGACTGTATAAGACTATAGTGGACTTTAGTTGACTTTATAGGACTAGAGGAGACTGTAGTAGACTGTATAGGACTATAGTGGACTGTAAAAGACTTTATAGACATTAGTGGACTATGGTTGACTGTATAGACTATACTGGACTGTAGTAGACTGTATAGGACTATAGTGGACTTTAGTTGACATTATAGGACTAGAGGAGACTGTAGTAGACTGTATAGAACTATAGTGGACTGTAGCAGACTGTATAGAACTATAGTGGACTGTAGCAGACTGTATAGAACTATAGTGGACTGTAGCAGACTGTATAGAACTATAGTGGACTGTAGCAGACTGTAACGAACTATAGTGGACTGTAGAAGACTGTAACGAACTATAGTGGACTGTAGCAGACTGTATAGGACTATAGTGGACTGTAGTAGACTGTAACGAACTATAGTGGACTGTAGCAGACTGTATAGAACTATAGTGGACTGTAGTAGACTGTAACGAACTATAGTGGACTGTAGCAGACTGTATAGAACTATAGTGGACTGTAGTAGACTGTAACAAACTATAGTGGACTGTAGCAGACTGTATAGAACTATAGTGGACTGTAGCAGACTGTATAGAACTATAGTGGACTGTAGCAGACTGTAACAAACTATAGTGGACTATAGTTGAATGTATAGAATTATAGTGGACTGTAGCAGACTGTAACGAACTATAGTGGACTATAGTTGAATGTATAGAACTATAGTGGACTGTAGCAGACTGTAACGAACTATAGTGGACTGTAGCAGACTGTAACGAACTATAGTGGACTGTAGCAGACTGTAACGAACTATAGTGGACTGTAGTTGAATGTATAGAACTATAGTGGACTGTAGTAGACTGTAACGAACTATAGTGGACTGTAGTAGACTGTATAGGACTATAGTGGACTGTAGCAGACTGCATGGAACTATAGTGGACTGTAGAAGACTGTATAAGACTATAGTGGACTTTAGTTGACTTTATAGGACTAGAGGAATCTGTAGTAGACTGTATAGGACTATAGTGGACTGTAGCAGACTGTATAGGACTATAGTGGACTGTAGCAGACTGTAACGAACTATAGTGGACTGTAGTTGACTGTATAGAACTATAGTGGACTGTAGCAGACTGTAACGAACTATAGTGGACTGTAGCTGACTGTATAGAACTATAGTGGACTGTAGCAGACTGTATAGAACTATAGTGGACTGTAGCAGACTGTAACGAACTATAGTGGACTGTAGTAGACTGTATAGGACTATAGTGGACTTTAGTTGACTTTATAGGACTAGAGGAGTCTGTAGTAGACTGTATAGGACTATAGTGGACTGTAGCAGACTGTATAGGACTATAGTGGACTGTAGGAGACTGTAACGAACTATAGTGGACTGTAGCAGACTGTATAGAACTATAGTGGACTGTAGCAGACTGTATAGAACTATAGTGGACTGTAGAAGACTGTATAAGACTATAGTGGACTTTAGTTGACTTTATAGGACTAGAGGAGTCTGTAGTAGACTGTATAGGACTATAGTGGACTGTAGTAGACTGTAACGAACTATAGTGGACTGTAGTAGACTGTATAGAACTATAGTGGACTGTAGTAGACTGTATAGAACTATAGTGGACTGTAGCAGACTGTAACGAACTATAGTGGACTGTAGAAGACTGTATAAGACTATAGTGGACTTTAGTTGACTTTATAGGACTAGAGGAGTCTGTAGTAGACTGTATAGGACTATAGTGGACTGTAAAAGACTTTATAGACATTAGTGGACTATGGTTGACTGTATAGACTATACTGGACTGTAGTAGACTGTATAGGACTATAGTTGACTTTATAGATTATAGGAGACTGTAGTAGACTGTATAGAACTATAGTGGACTGTAGCCGACTGTATAGAACTATAGTGGACTGTAGTAGACTGTAACGAACTATAGTGGACTGTAGCTGAATGTAACGAACTATAGTGGACTGTAGTAGAATGTATAGAACTATAGTGGACTGTAGCAGACTGTAACGAACTATAGTGGACTGTAGAAGACTGTATAGAACTATAGTGGACTGTAGTAGACTGTATAGAACTATAGTGGACTGTAGCAGACTGTATGGAACTATAGTGGACTGTAGAAGACTGTATAAGACTATAGTGGACTTTAGTTGACTTTATAGGACTAGAGGAATCTGTAGTAGACTGTATAGGACTATAGTGGACTGTAGCAGACTGTATAGAACTATAGTGGACTGTAGTAGACTGTATAGAACTATAGTGGACTGTAGTAGACTGTAATGAACTATAGTGGACTGTAGCAGACTGTATAGAACTATAGTGGACTGTAGCAGACTGTATAAGACTATAGTGGACTTTAGTTGACTTTATAGGACTAGAGGAGACTGTAGTAGACTGTATAGGACTATAGTGGACTGTAAAAGACTTTATAGACATTAGTGGACTATGGTTGACTGTATAGACTATACTGGACTGTAGTAGACTGTATAGGACTATAGTGGACTTTAGTTGACTTTATAGGACTAGAGGAGACTGTAGTAGACTGTATAGGACTATAGTTGACTGTAGAAGACTTTATAGACATTAGTGGACTATGGTTGACTGTATAGACTATAGTGGACTGTAGTAGACTGTATAGGACTATAGTGGACTGTAGTAGACTGTATAGAACTATAGTGGACTGTAGTAGACTGTAACGAACTATAGTGGACTGTAGCTGAATGTATAGAACTATAGTGGACTGTAGCAGACTGTAACGAACTATAGTGGACTGTAGCAGACTGTATAGAACTATAGTGGACTGTAGTAGACTGTAATGAACTATAGTGGACTGTAGCAGACTGTATAGAACTATAGTGGACTGTAGCAGACTGTATAGAACTATAGTGGACTGTAGCAGACTGTAACGAACTATAGTGGACTGTAGTAGACTGTATAGAACTATAGTGGACTGTAGTAGACTGTAACGAACTATAGTGGACTGTAGTAGACTGTATAGAACTATAGTGGACTGTAGCAGACTGTATAGACCTATAGTGGACTGTAGCAGACTGTAACGAACTTTAGTGGACTGTAGCAGACTGTATAGAACTATAGTGGACTGTAGCAGACTGTAACGAACTATAGTGGACTGTAGCAGACTGTATAGAACTATAGTGGACTGTAGCAGACTGTATAGAACTATAGTGGACTGTAGCAGACTGTAACGAACTATAGTGGACTGTAGTAGACTGTATAGAATATAGTGGACTGTAGCAGACTGTATAGAACTATAGTGGACTGTAGCAGACTGTATAGAACTATAGTGGACTGTAGAAGACTGTATAGAACTATAGTGGACTGTAGTAGACTGTATAGAACTATAGTGGACTGTAGAAGACTGTATAAGACTATAGTGGACTTTAGTTGACTTTATAGGACTAGAGGAGACTGTAGTAGACTGTATAGAACTATAGTGGACTGTAGCAGACTGTATAGAACTATAGTGGACTGTAGTAGACTGTATAGAATATAGTGGACTGTAGAAGACTGTATAGAACTATAGTGGACTGTAGCAGACTGTATAGAACTATAGTGGACTGTAGAAGACTGTATAAGACTATAGTGGACTTTAGTTGACTTTATAGGACTAGAGGAGACTGTAGTAGACTGTATAGGACTATAGTGGACTGTAAAAGACTTTATAGACATTAGTGGACTATGGTTGACTGTATAGACTATACTGGACTGTAGTAGACTGTATAGGACTATAGTGGACTTTAGTTGACATTATAGGACTAGAGGAGACTGTAGTAGACTGTATAGAACTATAGTGGACTGTAGCAGACTGTATAGAACTATAGTGGACTGTAGCAGACTGTATAGAACTATAGTGGACTGTAGCAGACTGTATAGAACTATAGTGGACTGTAGCAGACTGTATAGAACTATAGTGGACTGTAGAAGACTGTATCGAACTATAGTGGACTGTAGCAGACTGTAACGAACTATAGTGGACTATAGTTGAATGTATAGAACTATAGTGGACTGTAGCAGACTGTAACGAACTATAGTGGACTGTAGTAGACTGTAATGAACTATAGTGGACTGTAGCAGACTGTATAGAACTATAGTGGACTGTAGCAGACTGTATCGAACTATAGTGGACTGTAGAAGACTGTAACGAACTTAGTGGACTGTAGTTGAATGTATAGAACTATAGTGGACTGTAGCAGACTGTAACGAACTATAGTGGACTGTAGCTGAATGTATAGAACTATAGTGGACTGTAGCAGACTGTATAGAACTATAGTGGACTGTAGCAGACTGTAACGAACTATAGTGGACTGTAGTAGACTGTATAGAATATAGTGGACTGTAGCAGACTGTATAGAACTATAGTGGACTGTAGCAGACTGTATAGAACTATAGTGGACTGTAGTAGACTGTAACGAACTATAGTGGACTGTAGCAGACTGTATAGAACTATAGTGGACTGTAGCAGACTGTAACGAACTATAGTGGACTATAGTTGAATGTATAGAACTATAGTGGACTGTAGTAGACTGTAACGAACTATAGTGGACTGTAGCAGACTGTATAGAACTATAGTGGACTGTAGTAGACTGTATTGAACTATAGTGGACTGTAGAAGACTGTATAAGACTATAGTGGACTGTAGTTGACTGTATAGAACTATAGTGGACTGTAGCAGACTGTAACGAACTATAGTGGACTGTAGCAGACTGTAACGAACTATAGTGGACTGTAGCTGAATGTATAGAACTATAGTGGACTGTAGTAGACTGTAACGAACTATAGTGGACTGTAGCAGACTGTATAGAACTATAGTGGACTGTAGAAGACATTATAAATATTAGTGGACTATAGTTGAATGTATAGAACTATAGTGGACTGTAGTAGACTGTATAGAATATAGTGGACTGTAGCAGACTGTATAGAACTATAGTGGACTGTAGCAGACTGTATAGAACTATAGTGGACTGTAGTAGACTGTATAGAACTATAGTGGACTGTAGCAGACTGTAACGAACTATAGTGGACTGTAGCAGACTGTAACGAACTATAGTGGACTGTAGTAGACTGTATAGAACTATAGTGGACTGTAGTAGACTGTAATGGACTATAGTGGACTGTAGCAGACTGTATAGAACTATAGTGGACTGTAGTAGACTGTATAGAACTATAGTGGACTGTAGCAGACTGTAACGAACTATAGTGGACTGTAGCAGACTGTAACGAACTATAGTGGACTGTAGCAGACTGTAAATAACTATAGTGGACTGTAGCAGACTGTATAGAACTATAGTGGACTGTAGCAGACTGTATAGAACTATAGTGGACTGTAGTAGACTGTATCGAACTATAGTGGACTGTAGCAGACTGTATAGAACTATAGTGGACTGTAGTAGACTGTAACGAACTATAGTGGACTGTAGCAGACTGTATAGAACTATAGTGGACTGTAGTAGACTGTATAGAACTATAGTGGACTGTAGTAGACTGTAATGAACTATAGTGGACTGTAGCAGACTGTATAGAACTATAGTGGACTGTAGCAGACTGTATAGAACTATAGTGGACTGTAGCAGACTGTAACGAACTATAGTGGACTATAGTTGAATGTATAGAACTATAGTGGACTGTAGAGACTGTAACGAACTATAGTGGACTGTAGTAGACTGTAAGGAACTATAGTGGACTGTAGCAGACTGTAACGAACTATAGTGGACTGTAGCAGACTGTATACGAACTATAGTGGACTGTAGCAGACTGTAACGAACTATAGTGGACTGTAGCAGACTGTAACGAACTATAGTGGACTGTAGCTGAATGTATAGAACTATAGTGGACTGTAGTAGACTGTAACGAACTATAGTGGACTGTAGCAGACTGTATAGAACTATAGTGGACTGTAGCAGACTGTATAGAACTATAGTGGACTGTAGCAGACTGTATAGAACTATAGTGGACTGTAGCAGACTGTAACGAACTATAGTGGACTGTAGTAGACTGTATAGGACTATAGTGGACTGTAAAAGACTTTATAGACATTAGTGGACTATGGTTGACTGTATAGACTATACTGGACTGTAGTAGACTGTATAGGACTATAGTGGACTTTAGTTGACTTTATAGGACTAGAGGAGACTGTAGTAGACTGTATAGGACTATAGTGGACTGTAAAAGACTTTATAGACATTAGTGGACTATGGTTGACTGTATAGACTATACTGGACTGTAGTAGACTGTAACGAACTATAGTGGACTGTAGCTGAATGTATAGAACTATAGTGGACTGTAGTAGACTGTAACGAACTATAGTGGACTGTAGCAGACTGTATAGAACTATAGTGGACTGTAGCAGACTGTATATAACTATAGTGGACTGTAGCAGACTGTAACGAACTATAGTGGACTGTAGCAGACTGTAACGAACTATAGTGGACTGTAGTAGACTGTATAGAACTATAGTGGACTGTAGTAGACTGTAACGAACTATAGTGGACTGTAGTAGACTGTATAGAACTATAGTGGACTGTAGCAGACTGTATAGAACTATAGTGGACTGTAGCAGACTGTAACGAACTATAGTGGACTGTAGTAGACTGTATAGAACTATAGTGGACTGTAGTAGACTGTATAGAACTATAGTGGACTGTAGTAGACTGTAACGAACTATAGTGGACTGTAGAAGACTGTATAAGACTATAGTGGACTTTAGTTGACTTTATAGGACTAGAGGAATCTGTAGTAGACTGTATAGGACTATAGTGGACTGTAGCAGACTGTATAGGACTATAGTGGGCTTAAGTTGACTTTATGGGACTAGAGGAGACTGTAGTAGACTGTATAAGACTATAGTGGACTGTAGAAGACTTTATAGACATTAGTGGACTATGGTTGACTGTATAGACTATACTGGACTGTAGTAGACTGTATAGGACTATAGTGGACTTTAGTTGACTTTATAGGACTAGAGGAGACTGTAGTAGACTGTATAGGACTATAGTTGACTGTATAGGACTATAGTCGACTGTAGAAGACTTTATAGACATTAGTGGACTGTAGTAGACTGTATAGGACTATAGTTGACTGTATAGATTATAGGAGACTGTAGTAGACTGTATAGGACTATAGTTGACTGTATAGATTATAGGAGACTATAGTAGACTGTATAGTCTATACTGGACTGTAGTAGACATTATAGATATTAGTGGACTATAGTGGACTGTAGCAGACTGTATCAAACTATAGTGGACTGTAGTTGACTGTATAGGACTATAGTGGACTTTAGTTGACGATATAGGACTAGAGGAGACTGTAGTAGACTGTATAGGACTATAGTGGATTATAGTTGACTGTATAGGACTATAGTCGACTGTAGAAGACTTTATAGACATTAGTGGACTATAGTTGACTGTATAGACTATCGTGGACTGTAGTAGACTATATAGGACTATAGTGGAATTTAGTTGATGTCATAGGACTAGAGGAAACTGTAGTAGACTGTATAGGACTATAGTTGACTGTATAGACTACAGGAGACTGTAGTAGACTGCATAGTCTATACTGGACTGTAGTAGACATTATAGATATTAGTGGACTGTATAGGACTATAGTGGACTATAGTCGACTGTAGAAGACTTTATAAACATTAGTGGACTATAGTTGACTGTATAGACTATCGTGGACTTTAGTTTACTTTATAGGACTATAGGAGACTGTCGTAGACTGTATAGACTATACTGGATTGTAGTAAACATTATAAATATTATTGGACTATAGTTGACTGTATAGACTATAATGGACTAAAGCAGACTGTATAGAACCATAGTGGACTGTATAGGACTATGGTGGACTGTAGTTGACTGTATAGGACTATGGTGGACTGTAGTTGACTGTATAGGACTATGGTGGACTGTAGTTGACTGTATAGACTATAATGGACTGTAGCAGACTGTATAGGACTATAGTTGACTGTATAGGACTAAGGTGGACTGTAGTTGACTGTATAGGACTATGGTGGACTGTAGTTGACTGTATAGACTATAATGGACTGTAATGGTAAATAAATGGTAAATGTCCTGTATTTGTATAGCGCTTTTCTAGTCATTCAGACCACTCAAAGCGCTTTCACACTACAAGGTTTTGCATTCACCCATTCACACAACCCGATATGTAAGCCGGGGGGTGAGGGTAGGGGCTAACACTCACACAACCCGATACGCAGATCGGGGGGCAACATGGGGTTCAGTGTCTTGCCCAAGGACACTTCGACATGTGGCGGTGGAAGCCGGAATCGATCCACCAACCTTCAAGTTGGAGGACGACCGCTCTAACCACTGAGCCACAGCCGCCCCAGACTGTATAGGACTATAGTTGACTGTATAGGACTATGGTGGACTGTAGTTGACTGTATAGGACTATAATGGACTGTAGCAGACTGTATAGACTATAATGGACTGTAGCAGACTGTATAGGACTATAGTTGACTGTATAGGACTAAGGTGGACTGTAGTTGACTGTATAGGACTATGGTGGACTGTAGTTGACTGTATAGGACTATGGTGGACTGTAGTTGACTGTATAGACTATAATGGACTGTAGCAGACTGTATAGGACTATAGTTGACTGTATAGGACTAAGGTGGACTATAGTTGACTGTATAGGACTAAGGTGGACTATAGTTGACTGTATAGGACTAAGGTGGACTGTAGTTGACTGTATATGACTATGGTGGACTGTAGTTTACTGTATAGGAATATGGTGGACTGTAGTTGACTGTATAGGACTATGGTGGACTGTAGTTGACTGTATAGGACTATGGTGGACTGTAGTTGACTGTATAGGAATATAGTGGACTATAGTTGACTGTATAGGACTATAATGAACTTTATAGGATTATAGTGCTTTGGGAGTCATATGACCTAAGAAGTGTGCTATACAAGTACACGTGATTTACCATTTATAGTAGACAATAGTTGACTGTATAGACTATAGTGGACTGTGTCATGATTGCTAAGGCCAGACTCAAATGCTGAAACCCAGACACAGTGCTTGAATAGAAAAAGGTTTATTTACAGGGGAAAGGGAAACAATGAACAGTGATAATGAAAACAGTGGCGATGATCTGCAACAGAGGGAGAGAGGATCCTTGACTGAGAAGTTGGAGGAGATATTGCTGTGAGTGAGGGGGCTTACATGATCCAGGGTCTAGAGAAGCACAGAGGGGGAAGTGGAGCTGGAGCGAGCGGAACCAAGGAGCTATGACGCGGAAAGGTCCAGTGGCAGGCGAGTGAGTCGTTGAGTGGGCAGGGCTTGAGACGAAGGTGGCGAAGATTATGATAGTGATGATCAGAAGGTTCCAGCAGGCACAATTCCAGGGGTACAGTGAGTCCAGTGAATGGTAATCCAAAACGTGAAGAAGCGTGAATCCTAAAATATAACAACCTTTAACGTGAAGGAAAAAAACAAGAACATTAAATACTACACTATGATTTCTAGATACTTCAATACTAGAGATCAGATTCTATGAGGCACAGTTACCCATGAATAAACAACGGTCTGGCATTGAGTTGTTGCCATGCCCTGTCTTTTAAACAGTCCTTGTGATGAGTCTGATGATCTACACCTGTGCCTGCTGGCAGTCCAGACTAATCAGCATGATGCCTGCCACCTGGTGACCTGTAGGGACGAGAGCAGTAGGAAACTACCAAAAGGGAGGGGAAGAGAGTGTGGGAGAAACTAGAAAGCTAGAAAATATAAAATAAAGAGAAACAAAAACACACACTCGTTCCAGACTCCTGACAGGACTGTATAGGACTATAGTGCTTTGGGAGTCTTATGAATTAAGAGATGTGTTATACAAGTACATGTCATTTACCATTTTACCATTTATAGTAGACAATAGTTGAATGTATAGGACTATAGTGGACTATAGTAGACTGTATAGGACTACATATTAAAAGGAGGAGCAGATTCTATTAAAGGTACAATATGGAATACTTTTATAAAAAGCAAAGGCTTTAGCCTGTCACCCAGATGAAGTATTTGTTCTCTTGTTGTGGTGTTCATGTTCCATATTCCATACTGAATTGTCTTATGGATGTTAAACAATGGATTGCCCTAAAATTTCTCAAATTAAATGAGGATAAAACTGAGATTCTCTTCTTTCGTAATTCTGTATCCCAAAATTTCTCTGACATTTCCTTATGCCCTCTGTCAACTTACAACAAAATAACTGTTAAAAGTCTCGGGGTGTTTATCAACGCCTCATTTAAGCTATCTAGACAGGTCAGTGCAGTGGTTCAATCAGGCTTCTTCCATTGTAGGCAGTTAGCAAAGGTAAAGCCATACCTTCCTGCAAATGTTCATCACCTGCAGACTGGACTATAGCAACTCACTGTATTTTGGCTTGGATCAGTCTTCTGTCGGACATCTCCAGTTGGTCCAGAATGTGGCTGCTCATCTGCTAACCGGTAGAAAGCGCACTGAGCATATACCCCCCGGTGTTAGAATCTCTTTACTGGTTTCCTGTTTTATTCAGGATCCAGTTTAAAACTTTGTTGTTTGTTTTTAAGTGTCTTAACAGCCTAGCCCCTTCTTATCTGTCAGAACTACTGATGACCCATGTTCCTGCCAGACCCATGAGGTCAAGCTCACAGATGCTTTTAGTGGTTCCAAGGACAACACTCAAATAGTTGACTGTGGAGTAAAGAAGTAAAGGAGGACTACTCAGTAGATGAGAGACTCCCCTGAATGTCTATGAGATATTCCTGTTCTTTGATATCAGCTCTTCCGTGTTCTTAGGAGTCTGTTATTGGGACTTTATTGACAGCCTAAAGTCATAGTTTAATCCAGATGTGACATTCTGCAAGAAACATATAGTCACCCTTTAGAAACCTTTCTGAAAAATCAATTTGCGGTGTCTTTGTTAATAATAATACATACAGGAGGAATTCGGTCAATTAGGAGGCGTGAAATCGGCAAATTTTTGGCATTTTTCCAAGATGGCTGACTTCCTGTTGAGTTTAGACCACACTTCCAAGAGGCTTTTTTGTCCACAATTCTAGGCTACAGCCTATCAACTCCCAAAATTTCAAAGCTGTACATAAAAGCAATTGAAAGAGCAGTTTCAAAAGTTGGCGCTGTTCATATTTGGTGGCCCTGCCCAATTTTGACAACCTAAAAATGTTATCTTTTTCAATCTTTTTCAATCTTTTTGGGGGCATAGCCAAAATTTCCTGACTTTTCGGGTATGATCAGACCCCCAAAAGTCCAGTTAAAGGCGTAGAAGAATTTGGAATAATAATAAGAAACAGTGAGGATTCAATAGGCCTAACGCCTGTGGTGCTTGGGCCTAATAATAATAATAATACATTTTATACATAAGTGCCTTTCTTGACACTCTTTCTTGGTTGCCTTACAGAGATCTACGCAAGTAATTAAAACAGCAAAGAATAAAAATAAAAATGCATAAATAATAGAAAAAAAATATATATATATACACAAGTGAATGCAAGCACGACAGAGAAGTGCTAAGCCAACTAAATAGAGTAGGACGATCTAAAAAGATGTGTTTTCAGTTGTGACCTAACATCTGGAAAGGAACTACAGTTCTGAATACTTGGGGGTAGTAAGTTCCATAGCTGAGGAGCAGAGTAGCTAAAAGCTCTCCCTCCTATGGACTTGAGATGCACAGAGGGGACAGTAAGATGAAGAGAGGAACAAGATCTAAGGGTATGTGTAGGGGGAGAGATGTGAACAAGATCAGAGAGATATGGAGGAGCATTATTGTGGATGACTTTATAAGCAAGGATGATTTTTTTCTATTTGATATGCTATGTGATAGGAATTCAATGTACTGTAAATTTTGGAGAATAGGTGTGATGTGACAGGTGGATGGAGTTATGGCCATTATGTGTGCTGCTGAATTCTGGACAAGCTGCAATTTATGGAGGGTTTTTGAGGAAGACCATATAACAGAGAGTTACAATAGTCCAGTCGTGAAGTAACGAGACTGTGGATCAATGTAGCAGCACTATGGGGAGTGAGGGAAGGTCGTAGTCGATTTATGGTCTGAATTTATTCTAAATAGTCAGATCTGGCCATCTGAATCAATTAATTTATGGAAGCGATAAGGTCCTTAAGGTGCAGCCTATGGGCCTCAAGTTTTGTTGATTTCCACAGGCATTCAGTTTTTCTACATAGTCTTGTCATGTTCTGAATGCCGTCATTAATTCATGGACAAAATGATTTATCAGACACCAAATTTGATTTAACAGGAGCAACCTCATCATAAATATAACACTGTTCCTCAGAATGAAAGAATTGGGTACTAAGCCTGGATAAATTCTCTCTGTCCAAGGAGGGGGCAGCGGAAGTTGCACATGCGTGCAGTCTATTGCTCGGATAATGTTAGAAAAGCCAGTAGTATCACAAAAGCCTTGCTTAGTGGCATTCAATTCATCACAAGGATTTGAAAAATTAATTTATCTGCCTGCATTCAAAACCTGTAACAACATATTACAAAACCTGCATCATCTTTGGTGTCTGTGTCTTCTCCTCGCAACAACAACTGCATCCATTTTGTGCCAAATTAAGACAGAAGCTGCAAACAGTTTCAGGTTTGATAAATCACAATGTGCATGGAACACCCACATATTTACATGTTCTCCTCCCAATATTTTGTGTCTTCTGACAGAAACGCTCACATTTCATATTTATAGGGCAAAAGTGCGAAAAGGATTATGCGCATCTTTCTGCAGGTTCAACAGGTGTAGTTTTACCTGCACGTCGTTAGTAAATCAACTGCTGCTTGTTTTTGTGGCCGCTGAGAGGTTTGCAACTGTTGTAACAACCGCAAACCTTTGATAAAACAGGCCCTTTGACTGGTAAATAGATCATTCAGGGAGAATAATTTGTTCACAATAGAACTAGCATTCAATAGACCAAGCCCGTTTGAGTGTGACATCACAGATGGGCTCAACGGGACTGGGCAAAGGCACTGGACTTTGTTATGTGGACTACAGCCGACAGGAAATAAGATGATCCACCACTCTAAACACATAGAAGCAAGGCGGCAACACATCGCGACCAAGACCCCAGTGAGGGAACAGACTGCTCTCTATGAATGCTTAGGAGTGAAAATGAACCAACTGCTAACAGAATGGACCCACCTGGAGTGGTTGCATCCAGGATGAACAGTACTAATGATGAAGGACCACCAGAAAGGGCTAATCCCATCAAACTCCCAGCATGTCACATGCCTCTGTAGAACATAAAGCTCTTAACAGGCATCATAGCAGCTAAGATGAAAAAGCACTTGGATCAATACACTGGCAGAACACAGAAGAGAAATTGACAATATCACCAGAAGACCAGCTACTGGTAGACAGAAAAGTTGCTCTAGAGTGTAACGCCAGACACACAAACCTAAGCACTGCCTGTATTGACTACAGAATGACCTTTGACTCAATGGCCCTGTCCCAGTACCCGTACTTGCACCCTGGAGCACTTCAATTGCGCGTTCCTGGCGAAGGGCACAAGTTCGTAGGGTGTCCCAATTCTCCAGAGTGGAGAGTCGTGCTCTTGGCCCCGCCTCTTTTGCACCCTTTATCTGCACTTCACCAAAGCCCGCATCAGTGCAGACTTAAGAGAAGGGTATTTCCCACAATGCATTGAAGCGAGTGGATTTTGACAGAAGTAGAAGAAGAAGGTGGAGAAATGGCTGAACCATCTGGACCAAAAAATGTTTTCTCAAGCGTAGACTCCAAATAATCAATATTGTATTTTATTGTCTAGATGTGTAGTTACAATCAAATGATTTCTCTGTTGGAAAGATGTATCACATATCTGATGAAAAATATAATTAATTAATAACAGGACTGATGTGCATTTTTGGACATGATATACTAACAGTTTAATCACCTATTCTGTCTTATATACCTCCTTTTGTTCCCGCGCTTCACTCTCCTCAAAATTAAAGGTGGGATATGGAATATGAATAGCGTAACATGGCACAAAGCCTTCAGCCATCTGGGTGCCAGGCTTGTTAACCCCCCCCCACACACACACGCTAAGTACCTACAAAGAGTACAGCAGGTCCTGAAGAGCCAGGTGAATAGTAAAAACCAAGTCCAAACCATCAATACATACAGTATGTCCTACCAGTTACCAGATATCTTGCTTGTAAAATAGCTTGGCCAGAGGAGCAGACAGAAACCCCTGATATCAAGACACGAAGGTTCCTCACAATGCACAAAGGGTTTCAGTGCACAAATGTGGGGTGGAAGGGGAATTTAATACTGAGATGGCTGGGCATGGACAGGACTTCTGTTGTTTTCATGGGTCCATGATCTAGTGCACAGAGTCTGGCTTTAAAAGTACAACTTACTGGTACCCATAAGATGGACATTTTACTATAACTTTAGTAGAATGTGAATGGGTGGAGCCAGGTTGTCCTTGTGTTTATAGTTTTGTACATGATGAATAAACATTATCTGTGGAAAGCAGTATTTATGTCTAACTGGTTGCCCATCCCCGTTTTGTTGGTTTCTTCCTGTCCTCTCAGACCCCAGTATTTCTTCAGTTTGTTCTGCAGGTGGATGTGCTTTTGTTTTTATTGTTCCATCTGTCTGGTTTTTTTTAATCTCCAGCTTCATGATCTTCTACCTCGTCCTCCTCTCACCTTTAACCAACTCTGGACCTCAGACCTGAACCTTTCTGACCTCATGGATCTGAAACAATTCAGAGGAATATTCTGCAGCATCCCAGACACTTAGTTAACTGTCTGAAAGCTTTGGTTACTTCCTGTCCTGTCACCTGTTAGACTGGCAGCCTCTACCATGTCGGAGGGGCTGCTGCAGGTAGAGGTCCCTGACTTTGGCAGCAGTGTGCTGGGTAGCCTGAATGAGCAGAGACTGCTGGGTCACTATTGTGATGTCTCCATCCTGGTCCAGGGTCAGGCTTTCAAAGCACACCGAGCTGTCCTAGCTGCCTCTTCACTCTACTTCAGAGACCTGTTCAGCTCTGCCTCCGACCCCTCATCCTCTTCGTCCTCCTCATCATCCTCCACCCAGGCAGTATTTGAGCTGCCATCCTCTGTGACACCAACATGTTTCCAGCAGATTCTGTCCTTCTGCTACACTGGACGCCTCAGCATGGCGGCCAGTGAACAGCTAGTGCTCATGTACACTGCAGGCTACCTTCAAATCCAAAACATTGTGGAGCGAGGCATGGAGCTGATGATGATGAAGGCTTCCTCCTCGTCCTCCTCTCCGCTATGCTGCGACTCTCAGGTAGGTCTGATAGGCAGAGCTACAGCCTCATTCAGGTTTAAAGGTGTGGTGACATCACTGTTTAAACTGGCGTAAAGCTATTTCATGTAGTAGATATACCCGCATATGTCAACTCACAAAAGAATTTGATTAAAAAACTAACACGGCGGGGGTGTACGGGCAGGTCAGAATCCTCTTCTCAGCAACACGGTTCCTTTCATTAATGATATGTGGGTCTCCCTGGCTGACTTCGCTCTGATTGGCTACAACCATTGCCCGCAGCAAGCCTTTCTTCTCGGCTCCGTCAACAGTCCAGTAACACGGCGAGTGGACGTTTACAACCGTATATGTTCGAGCCTGAAACGTCTTCTGAGGAAGACGGAGGGGTGAACACATAAAACTCAACTAATCACATGAGCGAATAAACAGTGCTGTCAGATGTTATCAATGACAATAGATTCACAATATGGTATGATAAACCTGTTGCTCACGGACATTGTTGCTAGAGCGGCTATCACATGCTAGCATCATGAACTCTTCAGACCACGAACAAACGTTTATCAGGCAAGGCAGCATTTTATTAAATAAATAAACTTACGGGTATTGACGATGTGGTCGCCTCCTTCAGGGTTGGTAAAGAATTTTTAATTAAAATCAGTTTCTTTGACAATCCCAACTTGAATTCACCCAAGTTATGGAAGCAGTCCTCCGTGAAGTGAGCTGAACATATTTTCTAATTGAGGTTATAACTGCGTGGCACTTCTCCATAAATGAACTTCAGCCACTCTTCTCTAGTTTTTTTCATCCTTCGGGAGTGAGTGTAAACTTCCAGCATGGGTTGAGCATCCTTGGACACAACAGGTCCCCGTTTGCGTAGCCATCTCTTCTCAAGAGCAGCAGCACAAGCTAGCGCAACGCAGCTACCGGTGTATGGGCTGGGGGTGGGGGGGTGGGGTGGGGTGGGGGGTTGGACTGTTTACTTCACTGTGCACTTTTATTGGACGCTATGAAATACGTAGGATAAAATGCCGCGTAGGAAAAAATGGTGCTTTCCGATTTAACCGTTTTTTAAATATGAAACAAAGCGGACCGCCCACAAACGGGAACTTTGATACTCGTTTTGGACGTTCACACGGCCTCATCAGTGCACAACACATCATGATATACCCCAAAAACCTCTAAAAAGTGCATTTTGATGTCATAAACCCTTTAAAGTTTTCATACTGGGGCATTAAAAACACACCTGCTCTTCATATGAACAGCAACACATATCACACTGATTCATTATGTCTTTCGCAATCATTTTGCCAAAATGTAGAAGAAGTAAAAAACAAAGTCCACCTGATGATCCATCTACTTGTCATCTGTATGACCTCATCACTTTCTCCAAAGAACATAGTTCCAAAAGTACTTTGGTTTGTTCAGATAACATTTTAACAACTTCAGTTGATCTGTCGTGTTTGTTTTTTTTTCTTCAAACAATACCTCAACTCCACAGACAAACTCAGCAGATGAGCTCGGAGGCTTTGAAACCCCAACAGTCCATCAGCAGAATGGCCCCCCCCAGCTGCAGGAGGTCAGTCCGGTTCAGCCATCTCTGAGCCCAGAGGAGTTGCTACTGGCTGTCAGCAGGATCAAGCAGGAAAGAGCTGATACTCCTTTGGCTGAGGAGAATGGAGGAGGTGGAGGTGCAGAGGAAACCAGGTGAGCGTACATTTACCTTCACACTCAGATTATCCTCAAACACAATTTTAACTTCATAATAAATTTACTTTAATTTATTTATGCACTTCCATTTAATAATAAAACTCACCTCAAAGTTTTATACAGGTTCACACTGACAGGTCTGGGTTCACACCGACAGGTCCGGGTTCACACCGACAGGTCCGGGTTCACATCGAGTTCACACCGACAGGTCTGGGTTCACACCGACAGGTCTGGGTTCACACCAACAGGTCCGGGTTCACACCGACAGGTCCGGGTTCACATCGAGTTCACACCGACAGGTCCGGGTTCACATCGAGTTCACACCGACAGGTCTGGGTTCACACCGACAGGTCCGGGTTCACACCGACAGGTCCGGGTTCACATCGAGTTCACACCGACAGGTCCGGGTTCACATCGAGTTCACACCGACAGGTCCGGGTTCACACCGACAGGTCCGGGTTCACATCGAGTTCACACCGACAGGTCTGGGTTCACACCGACAGGTCCGAGTTCACACCGACAGGTCCGGGTTCACATCGAGTTCACACCGACAGGTCCGGGTTCACATCGAGTTCACACCGACAGGTCCGGGCTCACACCGACAGGTCTGGGTTCACATCGAGTTCACACCGACAGGTCCGGGTTCACATCGAGTTCACACCAACAGGTCTGGGTTCACATCGACAGGTCCGGGTTCACACCGACAGGTCCGGGTTCACACCGACAGGTCCGGGTTCACATCGAGTTCACACCGACAGGTCCGGGCTCACACCGACAGGTCTGGGTTCACATCGAGTTCACACCGACAGGTCCGGGTTCACATCGAGTTCACACCAACAGGTCTGGGTTCACATCGACAGGTCCGGGTTCACACCGACAGGTCCGGGTTCACACCGACAGGTCCGGGTTCACATCGAGTTCACACCGACAGGTCCGGGCTCACACCGACAGGTCTGGGTTCACATCGAGTTCACACCGACAGGTCCGGGTTCACATCGAGTTCACACCGACAGGTCCGGGTTCACATCGAGTTCACACCGACAGGTCTGGGTTCACACCGACAGGTCCGGGTTCACATCGAGTTCACACCGACAGGTCCGGGTTCACATCGAGTTCACACCGACAGGTCCGGGCTCACACCGACAGGTCTGGGTTCACATCGAGTTCACACCGACAGGTCCGGGTTCACATCGAGTTCACACCGACAGGTCTGGGTTCACATCGACAGGTCCGGGTTCACACCGACAGGTCCGGGTTCACATCGAGTTCACACCGACAGGTCCGGGTTCACATCGAGTTCACACCGACAGGTCCGGGCTCACATCGAGTTCACACCGACAGGTCCGGGTTCACACCGACAGGTCCGGGTTCACATCGAGTTCACACCGACAGGTCCGGGTTCACATCGAGTTCACACCGACAGGTCCGGGTTCACACCGACAGGTCCGGGTTCACACCGACAGGTCCGGGTTCACATCGAGTTCACACCGACAGGTCCGGGTTCACACCGACAGCTCCGGGTTCACACCGACAGGTCCGGGTTCACATCGAGTTCACACCGACAGGTCCGGGTTCACATCGAGTTCACACCGACAGGTCTGGGTTCACACCGACAGGTCCGGGTTCACACCGACAGGTCCGGGTTCACATCGAGTTCACACCGACAGGTCCGGGCTCACATCGAGTTCACACCGACAGGTCCGGGTTCACACCGACAGGTCCGGGTTCACATCGAGTTCACACCGACAGGTCCGGGTTCACATCGAGTTCACACCGACAGGTCCGGGTTCACACCGACAGGTCCGGGTTCACACCGACAGGTCCGGGTTCACATCGAGTTCACACCGACAGGTCCGGGTTCACATCGAGTTCACACCGACAGGTCTGGGTTCACATCGACAGGTCCGGGTTCACACCGACAGGTCCGGGTTCACACCGACAGGTCCGGGTTCACATCGAGTTCACACCGACAGGTCCGGGTTCACACCGACAGGTCTGCGTTCACGCTGACAGGTCTGGGTTTACACAAAGATCACACCGACATGATCGGATTCAGTGAAATATAAAATGTCAATAGGAAAGTTCCTAAAGAAACCTGCTGATGGTTCATAATGACATGCAGAAATCCTTGAGAACCTTTGGGGCGCCTGGTCGGACGGTCTGGTGGCTGTTTGGTGGTGGTCCGAGGGTCCGGTGCCTGTTTGGTGGAGGTCCGAGGGTCCAGTGCCTGTTTGGTTGTGGTCCGAGGGTCCGATGCCTGTTTGGTGGTGGTCCGAGGGTCAGGTTTCTGTTTGGTGGTGGTCGGATGGTCCGGTGCCTGTTTGGTGGTGGTCCGAGTGTCCGGTGGCTGTTTGGCGGTGGTCCAAGGGTCCAGTGGCTGTTTGGTGGTGGTCCAAGGGTCCTATGGCTGTTTGGTGGTGGTCGGAGGGTCCTATGGCTGTTTGGTGGTGGTCGGACGGTCCGGTGCCTGTTTGGTGGTGGTTAGAGGATCAAGTGCCTGTTTGGTGGTGGTCAGAGGGTCCGGAAGCGCCTCGCCTCTGTCAAGCCTGGCTCTCACCAGCCGCGGAAGCATCATGAAGTTCCACGCCGCTTCCATTTGGTGCAGTTGCTAACCTATGATGTAGTTCACACCAGACGCGGAGCGCTGCGAAGCTGTATAAATAACAACATGAAATAAGACATTCTAATAAAACTAAAATATTTTCTACATTTTGGAGAGCTAATAGAAATTAAACCAGTCATGTGTAGAAAATGATTTACATCTCAGAAAATTTCCTTTAAAATACTAACGTATACATATGGTTCCAAGTTTCAAGTTTATTTATTTATAAAGATCCAGTTCATAACAAAGTCATTTCGAGGCACTTCAAAGAAAAATCAATCAATTAATAATAAAACATTTTCTACCTAAAGAACCAGCTGATTGGGTTTAATTATTAGTTCAGATCAATCCTCCATCCTGAGCAGCACGATTGGAGACAGTGGAAAGGAACGACTCCCTTTTAACAGGAAGAAACCTCTAGCAGAACCAGAACCAGAACCAGAACCCGGCTCAGGATGCCGACTGGGGTCTGAGCTGACAGGAAAGAGACAAACACTGATGGATTTGGGCCAGTCGTCATGTCTATAGAAAGATAAACAGAGAAACAGTTAATGACAGCAGTAACAATCAAAAGCAATAACAATTTGATCGCTCTGCTTGAATAGCAATAAAATCTGCCTGGATGTAACTCCTTGCTACAGACAGCAGGCAGTCCAGCAGCTGATTCTGCACCATCTTTAAAAACAGAGGCTGTCTTCAGGTGCTCCTCCAACACCTTGTCCAGGGAGGCCACAAAGTCTACGAGTCCCCAAAAAATGACTGTGGTAAAGTGGGCTGCCACTTGAAAAGACCCGTTCAAGCCATAGCATCATAACTAAAGGGATGGATCAGGAGAACCTAAGCTAACAGAGTTTCTGTCTGATGGATTAAAAGTGGAAGCTGGTTCCACAGGAGAGGAGCCTGATAACTGAAAACTTTACATCCCTTTTAGAACCTCTAGGAACCAGAAGCAGACCTGCAGTCTGAGAGCAACGTGCTCAGTTAGCAACATATGGAACAATAAGATCTTTAATACAAGATGGATCCTGGTTGTTTAGATCTTTATATATGAAATTTTAATGTTGATTCAGGATTTTACTAGAAACACACAAAACAGCAACTTAGTGTAAAAGAGATCTCAGAGTTTAACTTATCTGATTTGATACTGCTCTTGCTCTTGTGGAGGACAGTCACATTTTGCAGCTGCTCCCTTATCTCCTTCAACCCCCCCCGCCATTCCTGCTTCTGTCTCGTGTCTGCGTGTCTCTGTGCTTCCCTGTACTGGCTGCTACGAACTGGAAATTTATAAAAATGGATCTGGTTTCGTGGTCACTCAAAGCACTGGACAAAGTTTTTTCAAACTTAAGGCTGAAAAATGGGGAGCAGTCATGCTTGGAGTTAACCCTACCGGCAGGGTTTAACATGGATTCCTGGGGCGAGTGGAAGATGGTTTGCCTGTCTGCTCTGGAAGTCGAGGACGTGGAGGATGTTAACATATTTGGACTACAGATCGTTGGGTACCTGCTGATCGGCACTGGTGGTTACCTGATGTATCGACAAGTTCTAAAGTTATGGATTGGATGGGCTGCTACTGGCAACACCTGGACTAAAAGATTAGGAGATCTGGATCGCAGACTGGATGTGGTCTCGGAGCAGTACTGCGACCAGCTGGCTGTGAGTCTTGAACGGGACAGGGACAGGTTTGAGACAGCAAGCTGGCTGACGGGGTGCTGGAGCTGAACCGTAAACTGGCTGCGCTGCTGGATCTAAACGGAAGGAGCTGCGCCACCTTGGAGAAGTTGCAGTTTCGGCTCGGTGTGGAGAAGTGATTGATTGATTATTGGCGGCATTACTAAGCAATTTGGAAAAAATTCGGCTGTTTTGGACCTTTCCACAAAAGTGTACCGTATGGACAACAGGAGCTGATGAAATTCTTCGGCTTCGATCTAATCACTTTTATTTTTGTTTCGGCTGGTCTCAAGGCCAAGGCACTAAAGTCCCCTGGAGCAGTGAGTACTGAGGTGCACAGCCCCCCCCCCCCTTCCCCTGTCCACTGGACACCAACAGACTGAGGACAGACATATAATCGGCTCTGGCCCAGAGATGGTGTCCTTGACTCTTCTCCGCATACATACACACACTGATCACATCCCTATAAAAGTTCTCGACATGTCTCGTTATTGTCCCCCGCTAAGGCTTTTTTTCAGTCTCAAACAGCGCCACCCAGTGGGCGCTGCATCAGAGGAATTTTTTTTACCTATTTACCCTCATGTTTGTTTACCTCTGGTTACTGCATATAAGTTTATATGTATATACTGTATATGTATGTATATGTGTGTGTATCTTATACTCTCATTTGGCACCCATGGTGGCTGCCTCGGGGAGTGAGAGATAAAATATGTCTCCACTGTAATTTCGTTGTACCTGTGCAACCTGTACCTGTACACTGACAATAAATCGCTTTCAACTCAATTTCAATTTGTTGCAGCAGTTTTGTGTCTCCATGCTGATATTGTGGTCATCACTAGTCACTGTGACTTCTGGTGTTGGTTTTCATTGTAAGCCATTTTTTTGTGTTTGTTTAGTGTTGTTATACAACTACAAACACCCAGCTGACTGAAACATTGTAACAAACAAACATAAGATCCACCACAACCACAAGAACCCACCTCACCAAACACACACAAATCCACATCCTGTCTCTGTTTTCAGAGTGGACATTGTCGGGGATTTGCAATCATCCAGGAGCAGCGCTCTGTGTTATCTGAGTGCAGGAGGGGGTTTGGTTCCTGGGCTGCAGTCTTACCTTTTAGCAGGTGGGGGGCACTCCAGTCCAGGAGGATCTAGCCTCCCCACAGATTCACCTCCTTCTCATCCCGCCACTGAGGAGGAGCTGGAGGAGGACTACTATGCCAACTCTGTCCACACAGGACTCTACCAACAGATATACAGTCACCCTGGAAACCCCTACAGTAAGTTTTATAGGGTGTTCCTGATGTCAGTCTGCTTTGTGAGCTACAGCAACCACGATGACAACATAAGCTGATGTTTGTCTTTTACCAGTTACTTCCCTCTGAGGATGTTAGTTTTTTCTCCTTTGCTTTTTCTTTTTTGGGTCTCTTTGTGTCACTTTGCTTCACATATTTGACTGCTGTCATAATAAGAAACATTCAAAGAAAGATTCAGCACCCCCAGAGCTCTAGAACTATTGATCCAGGGACACCAAACATTTATAACCATTCATTTAGGAACCTCAGATATTTAGGACCACTGATTCAAGGACCCGGATGTTTTAAGACCAGCGATTCAGGAGTTCCTGAAAGTTAGGAACATGAGTCAATGGTCTCAGAGCATTAGAACCTTTAATTCTGTTCTCTGGTGTTTTAGTTACCTGATCAACCAGGCCCTCACGTCTTTGACAGAATACTTTACAAAGACGTGAGGGCCTGGAGCTGAACCGCTGTCTCTCAATTTCGAAGGCGGGCTTATCCAGTTGAGAGAGAACCAATCACAGAAACTCGGAAGTGACGCAACATATGTGACGCTAAAGCGGATACACACGAGGCGGAACAAAAACAAAAGGTTTAGCGAGCGGAGCCGTAATGGTAGCTACAGAGCCGTAATGGTAGCTACAGAGCCTTAATGGTAGCTACAGAGCCGTAATGGTAGCTACAGAGCTGTAATGGTGGCTACAGAGCGTAATGGTAGCTACAGAGCGTAATGGTAGCTACAGAGCCGTAATGGTAGCTACAGAGCGTAATGGTAGCTACAGAGCCGTAATGGTAGCTACAGAGCCGTAATGGTAGCTACAGAGCCTTAATAACAACAACAACAACAAAACTTTATTTATAAAGCGCTTTTCAAACAAAGTTTATCAAAGTGCTTTACAGATTAAAAATGACCCCACAACCCCCCAACC
>SSNP01000335.1:73434-118434 GCA_006937955.1 Pachypanchax playfairii
TAATATACACTCACCGGCCACTTTATTAGGTACACCATGCTAGTAACGGGTTGGACCCCCTTTTGCCTTCAGAACTGCCTCAATTCTTCGTGGCATAGATTCAACAAGGTGCTGGAAGCATTCCTCAGAGAGTTTGGTCCATATTGACATGATGACATCACACAGTTGGCGCAGATTTGTCGGCTGCACATCCATGATGCGAATCTCCCGTTCCACCACATCCCAAAGATGCTCTATTGGATTGAGATCTGGTGACTGTGGAGGCCATTTGAGTACAGTGAACTCATTGTCATGTTCAAGAAACCAGTCCGAGATGATTCCAGCTTTATGACATGGCGCATTATCCTGCTGAAAGTAGCCATCAGAAGTTGGGTACATTGTGGTCATAAAGGGATGGACATGGTCAGCAACAATACTCAGGTAGGCTGTGGCGTTGTAACGATGCTCAATTGGTACCAAGGGGCCCAAAGAGTGCCAAGAAAATATTCCCCACACCATTACACCACCACCACCAGCCTGAACCGTTGATACAAGGCAGGATGGATCCATGCTTTCATGTTGTTGACGCCAAATTCTGACCCTACCATCCGAATGTCGCAGCAGAAATCGAGACTCATCAGACCAGGCAACGTTTTTCCAATCTTCTATTGTCCAATTTCAATGAGCTTGTGCAAATTGTAGCCTCAGTTTCCTGTTCTTAGCTGAAAGGAGTGGCACCCGGCGTGGTCTTCTGCTGCTGTAGCCCATCTGCCTCAAAGTTCGACGTACTGTGCGTTCAGAGATGCTCTTCTGCCTACCTTGGTTGTAACGGGTGGTTATTTGAGTCACTGTTGCCTTTCTATCAGCTCGAACCAGTCTGGCCATTCTCTTCTGACCTCTGGCATCAACAAGGCATTTCCGCCCACAGAACTGCCGCTCACTGGATATTTTTTCTTTTTCGGACCATTCTCTGTAAACCCTAGAGATGGTTGTGCGTGAAAATCCCAGTAGATCAGCAGTTTCTGAAATACTCAGACCAGCCATTCTGGCACCAACAACCATGCCACGTTCAAAGTCACTCAAATCATCTTTCTTCCCCATACTGATGCTCGGTTTGAACTGCAGGAGATTGTCTTGACCATGTGTACATGCCTAAATGCACTGAGTTGCCGCCATGTGATTGGCTGATTAGAAATTAAGTGTTAACGAGCAGTTGGACAGGTGTACCTAATAAAGTGGCCGGTGAGTGTATATCAGCAGTTTTTTTTAACCGATAGCAGATAATATCCATGACCTCCATATCAGCTGATGACATCAGTCGTGCCCCAATTTTTATCAGAGTTGGTCTTAAAACTGGTGGTTACAGAATCAATTGGTTCCATGGACGACCTCGCAAAGTGCCGAGTCCATGATTGGGGAGGGATCCCTGCATATAATAATTATTTAATGACATCATGTCTGTGTGTGTGTGTGTGTGTGTGTGTGTGTGTGTGTGTGTGTGTGTGTGTGTGTGTCTCTCCACACGCAGCCTACAGATGACATCGTCTTGATGGCTCAGGCTTTAGAGAAGATCTTCCTGCAGAAAGTGGCTCAGATGCCTCAGGAAGAAGTTGCTCTTCTTCCTCCGGCTCCAAAAGGAAAGAACAAGAGTAAACAACCTGCCGCCACAACAGGTGAGACCGTATCACACAGAACTAGTTCTACGTACTCCGGTACTGGTTGTACTGCAAGTCTGTGTAGTTGGGCTTTAGTGCTTATAGTATGTATATTTCTCAGTGAACCAACAGGTGGAGTCTTCAGCCTCTCCTCCCACTTCCTACCCCTCCCCTTCACCATCTCAGACACCTGTAATCTCAACTACACCCACAGCTGTCCAGGCCACACCCCCTGTCTCAACTCCGCAGCCACCAGCAACCATGATGCCGTCTGCACAGCCGGTTGTCAAGGTAACAGCCTTGCCTAAAAGAAGTAATTTATATAGATTTCATCTGATACCTGTATGTGTAAAACTTTGTGTGTGTGCACGCGTCAACATACGTTCGCCTCCTACAGAAGAAAGGTGTGAAACGGAAAGCTGACACCACCACCCCCACCACATCAGCCATCTCTGCAGGTCGCGCCGACTCTCCATCTCCTCAGGATACCAAACCAGCCAAACTCGCCTCTTCTCGTCGCGAAGCCGCCGCCCGTCCCGCCAAGACTCGCAGAGAGACTGTGGAGGAGTTGGCAGTGGCTGAGGGGGGAGGGGGAGGAGGCGGAGTAGGAGGCAGGAAAAGCAGTAAGCTGGGCGAGCAGATGAAACACTGCGACGCCATCCTGAAGGAGATGCTTTCAAAAAAACACGCGGCGTACGCCTGGCCGTTCTACAAGCCGGTGGACGCTGAGGCGCTGGAACTGCACGACTACCACGACATCATCAAACATCCCATGGACCTCAGCACCGTGCGGGTAAGGACATCAGTGACTCATTTTAAAAGTATTCTCCCATAGCTGATCAGATATTAAACAGTGGTTATCAAAATGTTTTATTGATCATCAGAGTCCTTTGGTTCTATCAACAGAACCACCCGGGGCAGCTGCGTCATGGCGTTTACAGCTGCCTGTTTTTTGGGTGAATGAAGAACGTCTTTTCCTCAGTGTAGCTATACGCACACAGTCGTCATGTGACACTGAGCCGTTTGATTAGAAGAAAACAATCCAGCATTGGTTAAAGACACGCTGTCCCTTTAACAAACTACTCGCCAAAACCTCATTTCCTCTGGAAATTAACTCATTCAGTTCCACTTTCAGATTTATCCCCCTCAGTACCAGATATTTAACATTTTTACTGATTGTTGAAGACCTACAGAATATTTTCTCCTCTGACTGTGAATTCTGAAACCACCATCAGAAAGACAAGTCTCTCTTCTTTCAGCAGGAAAAAAATATTTCTACCTCTTTCTGTTATTTATTAATCTGAAGTATAAAAGAGGAACTTTGATGAAAATCCACATGTTTCAGGACTAAAAGCTGAGATAAAGAGTGTTTTGTATAAAGAGGTTTTTCAAGCAGATCAGTGACTTTGATGTAAATATTTCATGTTTCAATGATTCATGCAACATCTGAACTATGTTTTACTACTATGAAAGTAAAAAAACAACAATAAAAAAGTACTTTTGATTTTATGTATAAAAATAGTCATTTGTAGTAGGGATGCACCAAAATTTTGGTCACTGCAAATTTTCTGCCGAAAATGACCCAAAAGTGTGTTTTTGGCTCAAAGACCTAAATCCCCGAAACAACACAGTCGAAACGCGTGACTTCGTGAGTGAACAGTGCCGCTATAAAAAGGGCTGCAGCAGTAAGTTTTGGGAATATAAATGAATACTTTCAGTGCTGTGTTTGTTCAATAGTCTGGATTTAACTGCAGTTACTGTAGACAAACAGCAACAGTGGTGTTCACACACAGTTCTGAAATCAGCGTATCACCCTGCACCCAACCAGTGTTGCTAACTTCGCTATTTCTAACTAACTTTCCAGACATCCACGATGACTTTTATTCTTTAAAAAGTGCCTAAAAAAAATCTGGTGATATTTCTGACAACATTTAACTGCTTTTTGTGCAACTTTGTCACCGATATTCTGCAGATTACAGACCTGATTTGTTCTTTCTTGTCACAGAAGCTTGTCTGCACTAGCTGCTAGTGCTAGCTGCATGCAGACATGGTGCATTCAAGCAACGTTTAAGAACATAGGACATTTAAAACTTCTACCTAAAACACAAAATGATACCATAAACCATAAATTTCTGTTTAATGGGGCTTCTCATGTGATGCATACTAAATATATTCCCTACTTATTTCACAAAGTACTAAAATGACAAACAAAAAAACTATATTGTCTCTTCTAATTTAGTCTTTTTGAGATATTGCAGCAATTTTTCTTTTCAGACTTTGTTAATTGACGATCATTTCTTTCAGTGTTTACATTTTCAGTCTTGGTTTCCTCATTTTCGGTTTCGGCCAAGAATTTTCATTTCGGTGCTTCCCTAATTTATAGATAATTTCAACATTTGAAAAAAATGTAAGAAAAAAGCGACAAATTTATGATTCAGATACTCTGTGTGTACATGTTTGCATGCACACACGTGAGTGAGTTAGTCAGCCTGTCACGTCAGGCTGAAGACATGACGAGCCCGACATGAGAAGCTGGACCGCGCAGGGTTCGGTACAATACTCTGTCCTGGTAGATCGAACTCTGACGCTGGAGGGATTTTATTCATGTAATCAACTCTATTCCATCAATTCTATAATTTTTTGGAATAACTCTGAACACAGAGATCACAGCCGCTTCACAGACTCCGATTGTCTCTTCTGCCTTCATTGTGTTGTCCTAACCACCTGGCTCCGCCCCCACTCCACACAGTTTTATACACGGTAAAGAAGGAAGATCTCACCCAGATAGGTGCACCACTGCCCCCTACTGGATCATATGACTAATTACGGCCTGTAATGAGTTCATATTCAGCGAGCAGCTGCCCCAGAATGCTTTGCAGGATTTAAGCCAATAAAAGCTGTAGAGACGTCAAGACGTCTATGGTACTGAATGAGTTAATGACGTCATAGCAAAACAAATAAAATACTTTGCTGATGAGTCACCATTATTCATGCAGAACTTTTTCACATCTGCAGTTTTCTCAGAGTTCTGCTGGCAGAAAATCAACAGTTCCAATTTAATTCATTGATCAGCTGATCATTCCGATCATAACGGCTAACTAAGCCAATGTGTTCAGCCTCTGAAGGGTCCACCTGCAGCCGGATTCCAGGTCCACGTGCAGCCGGATTCCGGGTCCACCTGCAGCCGGATTCCGGGTCCACCTGCAGCCGGATTCCGGGTCCACCTGCAGCCGGATTCCGGGTCCACCTGCAGCCGGATTCCGGGTCCACGTGCAGCCGGATTCCGGGTCCACGTGCAGCCGGATTCCGGGTCCACCTGGAGCAGGACGTAGTTTTGCACTAATGCGTTTGTGTTTTGTCAGAAAAAGATGGACAAAGGAGAGTACAGCGACCCGCAGAGCTTTGCCACTGATGTCAGGTTAATGTTCTCCAACTGTTACAAGTACAACCCTCCAGACCATGAGGTGGTGGCTATGGCCCGTAAACTGCAGGTATGTCACACCCCTCACCTGATCAGGTGCTGTTCACCTGGTCAGAGCTAACCTGTTTGTCTGTGTTCAGGACGTGTTTGAGATGCGTTTCGCAAAAATCCCTGATGAGGGCCTGGAGGTTTCTGTCCCATCCACAACACCATTGGTCAGTAAAAGCACCGCCTCCTCAGACAGCAGCAACAACTCCTCCTCTGATGAATCATCTGACTCTGAGGAGGAGCGAGCCACGAGATTGGCTGAGCTACAGGAGCAGGTTGGTGCTGCCGACCAATCACAGGTCAAGAACATCCCTGTTTTCTTCTTTAAGTTTAAACCATATTTCTGTAACATTCATTGTTAAATTAACTGTTTAGATGAAGGCGTGGCTAGATATTGATTAGAGGCTGCAGATATTGATTATTAGTGTATTCCACCAGCTGAAGGCAGTGCACGAGCAGCTGGCCGTCCTGTCACAGGCGCCTGTCAGCAAGCCAAAGAAGAAGAAAGAAAAGAAAGACAAGGAGAAGAAGAAAGAGAAGGACAAAGACAAAGGAAACAAAGGCAAAGTAGAAGAAGAGAAGAAGCCTAAGGCCATCGCCCAACAGCCTAAACCAGCCAATCAGAAAAAGGCACCAGCCAGGAAAGCTAACAGCACGGTAACAGCCACCAGGTATGAATTCTTTGAACAGTCTGACATACAATGTATCTTTACATTCCTGTTAACCCTGTAATGCTCCTTGTATCATATTTGCTACATAGTTTTGATCATTTCTAACATGGTCGCTCCCAGTAAATGATCCACTTGCCTTTTTTTCAGGTTAAATCATCATTATTATATGGATGAATGCATTATTATTAACTCATTTTTTATATTACAATTAAACCGTAAAGACAGCCAATGTAATAAATGTGATACAAAAAATCTATTATAAATAACATTATACAGCAAAAAACGTTTGTGAATTTTGTTCTAATTCGTAAACGTCTCAGTTCCAAATAATCAGAATCTTCTGGCTATTTTTTAATAAGTTGGTTCTTACAGGGTTAACAAATCACTTTTATGTGCAGGCAACCAAAAAAAGCCAGTAAGATGTCGGGAAGCGGCTCAGCCAATGGAGAAGATGGTGAAGAGTCGTCTCTGCCAATGTCGTATGATGAGAAGCGGCAGTTGAGTCTGGACATAAACCGTCTGCCGGGTGAGAAGCTGGGCCGCGTGGTGCACATCATCCAGTCCAGAGAGCCGTCGCTAAGAGACTCCAACCCCGATGAGATCGAGATCGACTTTGAGACGCTCAAACCCTCCACACTCCGAGAGCTGGAGCGTTACGTTAAATCCTGCCTGCAGAAGAAGCAGAGGAAGTTGATGCGTGAGTGATGAGTTCTGATTAAGAAATGACTGAAATGTTTTTACTCACCTGTAAACAACATGATGGTTCTTAAAGAGTCCCTTCCATTAAAAACAGTATTTCTGAGGTTTCTGTTGAATATTTTAGCTCCACAGGTGTTCTTACCTTCATAGTGGGTGAAAACAGTTCAACAACTTCTCTTTCAGTTTTAATCTCTCAAACTACGCAGGTGGTGATAAAACCCGAGTTCTCCCGAGTTCTAACGGCCTGTATCTGTTTCATCACAACTCCTTTGTTCGTTAGTATTCATCAGCTCCTGCTGTTGAAACCATGCCTAGCATGCTGCTGGCTAAAAGCTGTTAGCATAACGCCTAGCATGCTGCTGGCTAAAAGCTGTAGCATAGGACGTAGCAAACAGAAAGACAGGACGTCTGATGTTGCCATGCACAGCGGGGCAGGAAACAGTATACCTTGCTCTCATAGGCTAGTTTGTTAGCCAATCAGAGTCCAGCAAATTCTGATGATGAATATTAATGAGCTGCTAACGAAGCAGCCTGACGGAAGGAGCCGAATCTTCACACAGACAGATTGAAAGGTCTGTTAATCAGTGTTTCCTGACGTTTTTTAGATATAAAATGTTTCATATCACTGGTTAATACTTAAGAAATAACCACAAAGTCCTGAAATTGAAATATGTATGAAATGGCCTCTTTGAACAAGGTGCAGTGAAGTCCAGTGGACTCAGAACCTGCAGGGTTCTGAGTCTCTTTTTACAACCTGTTACTCCAATGACACAGTCATCTTCATCACATTAACCCCTACTCTCTTTCTCTCCCCCTCATAGAGAAAGCAGCAGGAGGCGGGGCCTCAGGAGGCGGGGCTAGTCGTCTAAGTGGCAGCTCCTCCTCTTCCTCAGATGACAGCTCCTCGACAGGAACCTCCTCTTCTTCTGACACAGACTGAAAACGTACAGTAAAGATGAACACTTCATCTGGAACAAACAAACAGGACTGTTGACACATGCACACACACACACACACACACACGTGCACATGCCCAGACATGGAGACTGTATGTAAATAGGCTGACCTGTTTTTTTAGCTCAGTGTTTTTTGTTTTTTTCTGGAGAAATGTGGACAGTTGGAGGAAGAGGAGGAAGCAGCGACTCGCTGCAAGAGAAGAAAAGAAGAACGGAAGGTGGAGATGTGTCCGATCTGAGCTGAGGATGCTCAGAGATCAAAACTTCTCTCCTTCCTTTTTTTCCTTATGGACGGCCGGCTGTGACCCCTGACCTCTGAACACATTCCAGAATCTTCTGTAGAGCATCATGGGAGAGGAGGTGTGGCTTCTGTCCATAGTGAGATGGGTGTTAATTGAACAGATGATGTTGAGGTTATTGTTACCTGATCAGGTTTTTGCAGTGAGGAGATCCAACAGTGTTGATCTGATCAGCTGTTTGGAAGAAGTTGTGAATGTTTCAGTTTGTCAAAACGAGTTTGATCGATCAGCTGCAGCTCATGATGGTTTCACAACGAACGCACCAACAGAACATCTCATCATTTAAAGTCTCACCATCGGTTCCAAACACAAAGAAACCGAACTTACCACAGGAAGTCTTCAACTCGGGCTCAGTTGAAATCAGCTGAGAGCAGCTAGACTGAAGAAACACCTGCCGTCTGCTCGGACTGTCTCTGGACTGAAGAGACCGGGTGTGTTTCCAGAACCCAACGGACTTCTTTCTGTTAGCTGAATCGTCTCTCTGCTGCTGCTCCTCCAACCAAAATCCACTACTTCCTGTTTTTCCCGGGGTCATTGTCGTCACGGCAACAGTGCCGACTCTGACTGCCAACTCTTAACACTACATTTCCTTTCTCTTCTGTTGGTTGTTTCCAGGTTGTGTGCTGAACTGCTCTGTGTCTTATAAAGTTCTCAGTATAAAAGTGTCTTTGTAAGGCTGTTTTCTCCAAACTCTGATCCCGCCCCCTCATGCCATTTGGGCCAATCCACTTATTGTTTTAGAGCAAGGCCCGCCCCCCAGACTGAACCCTCGTTTCTTTAAGAAGCTTCGTCCACATCTGCTCCCAACAAATGTTCCAACACAGAGACGGACATCAGGAGACATCTGGAGACAGGAGGTCATTAAGAGACATCAAGAGACCATTAGGAGACAGACACATTGATCTGACGGCTCTTCTGATGATGTGTAATGATCTCACCTGAGAGAACAGTGATGTTCTGTTGTCATCGGACCACCTGACGTGACAAACATTTTCATAACAGCTGTCCAACTATCAGCTGGAACCCAAAAGAAACAGCAGCAGATGTCCGTGTGTAGAAAGACGTGGTCAGTCCTTCACTGATGCATCATGGTGGCGCTGCAGAAAAGACAACCTGCTGTCAGGAGCCAATGGGGAATCAGGTGGGCGGTGCCAACAGTTGTGAAACCTTCACTGACCCCTCTAGTGTTTGTCTCTGTTATATTTAGCCCTGATTTGGTTATCTGGTCTCTTTCCATCACCTTGGTTACCAGGAAGTAAT
Organism: Pachypanchax playfairii; assembly: GCA_006937955.1. Taxonomy (NCBI): domain Eukaryota; kingdom Metazoa; phylum Chordata; class Actinopteri; order Cyprinodontiformes; family Aplocheilidae; genus Pachypanchax; species Pachypanchax playfairii. The sequence continues at coordinate 82,423 of SSNP01000335.1, forward strand.
GGAAGTTTCTGATTGGCTGCTCATTGAGAAACATTAGAATGTGTTTGATGTTGGACCCCCTGCAGGTCAACACAGACCACTCAGCCTGAGACGCATCACTTTAACAAGTCTGTGTCTCAGAGACGACCACTTCCTGTCCAATCTTGATTTTAAGGTCGTTCATGTAGTTTTAATTTTTTAGCTTTCAACCAAAGTTCATGGCCTTCCTCGATGTGTTCAGATGTTGGGCTAAAACTGGGATTAGTTTTTTATTGGTGATGCTTTGATGACTGATCAATAACCTGAACTGATTGATCAGAAGGACATGTCCTGTTGGTGTGACTGACAGACAGCTCGTTGCCACAGTAACCCTCCTGTTTGTTTTTAGTTGGTGAAGCTTTGATGCTAATAGTTAATTTTTGTATTTTAATAAGAAGAGAAAGTGATTTTATGTATCTGCATGCACTCCGGCCGTACGTTCTTTCTTCTGTATGTTTGTATAGTAGCTGTAAAGTAGCTGTCTGAGGTTAGATGGAACTCCGCTCCATAGAGACGCAGAGGACAAACCACAACAACCAACAGGTGGATTCTTTGATGTAATTACTCAAACGGGATCCTTATTTTCTGAGTTCATTTGTTTTCATAAATAAACACATAAACTAAGGAAGTGGCTGTACTCTCATTCACTCACCTTATCACCTGAAATCTGTGCAGGTGAAGACGGGACACGCCTCCTTCGCACCTGCTGATAGCTTGTTTGAACTGGATGGACCTCAAGTTTAAGTACTGACGTTTAGGGTGAAGCAGGTATTAATGAGTAATTGTCATGGTAGATCAGGTTTTCTTTCAATGCAGGTCACGACACCTTCAGATCATGAAGTCCTACAGCTTCACCAGTCCACACCTGCTGAAAACACCTGATGGGGACTTCTCTGGATGTTTCTCCTCCAGAGCGTGAAACAAGGAAGAATCAGCTCATCACCTGGCCCGTCAGCTCATCACCTGGCCCGTCAGCTCGCCACCTGGCCCGTCAGCTCGCCACCTGGCGCTCGCCACCTGGCGCTCGCCACCTGGCCCGTCAGCTCGCCACCTGGCCCGTCAGCTCGCCACCTGGCGCTCGCCACCTGGCGCTCGCCACCTGGCCCGTCAGCTCGCCACCTGGCCCGTCAGCTCGCCACCTGGCCCGTCAGCTCGCCACCTGGCCCGTCAGCTCGCCACCTGGCCCGTCAGCTCGCCACCTGGCGCTCGCCACCTGGCCCGTCAGCTCGCCACCTGGCCCGTCAGCTCGCCACCTGGCCCGTCAGCTCGCCACCTGACCCGTCAGCTCGCCACCTGGCCCGTCAGCTCGCCACCTGGCCCTCGCCACCTGGCCCGTCAGCTCGCCACCTGGCCCTCGCCACCTGGCCCGTCAGCTCGCCACCTGGCCCGTCAGCTCGCCACCTGGCCCGTCAGCTCGCCACCTGGCCCTCGCCACCTGGCCCGTCAGCTCGCCCCCTGGCCCGTCAGCTCATCACCTGGCCCGTCAGCTCGCCACCTGGCCCGTCAGCTCATCACCTGGCCCGTCAGCTCGCCACCTGGCCCGTCAGCTCGCCACCTGGCCCGTCAGCTCGCCACCTGGCCCGTCAGCTCGCCACCTGGCCCGTCAGCTCGCCACCTGGCCCGTCAGCTCGCCACCTGGCGCTCGCCACCTGGCCCGTCCGCTCGCCACCTGGCCCGTCAGCTCGCCACCTGGCCCGTCAGCTCGCCACCTGGCCCGTCAGCTCGCCACCTGGCCCGTCAGCTCGCCACCTGGCCCTCGCCACCTGGCCCGTCAGCTCGCCACCTGGCCCTCGCCACCTGGCCCGTCAGCTCGCCACCTGGCCCTCGCCACCTGGCCCGTCAGCTCGCCACCTGGCGCTCGCCACCTGGCCCGTCAGCTCGCCACCTGACCCGTCAGCTCGCCACCTGGGTGTTTCTTTGTTCTAAAGATTTCTGATATCAACACAAAGAAGTGACACACATTTTACTGGAAACAAAACAGGTGTCCTCACACCTCTGTCCTGTCCAATCCCTCTACTCACCTGTCCCTCTGTCCTGTCCAATCCCTCTACTCACCTGTCCCTCTGTCCTGTCCAATCCCTCTACTCACCTGTCCCTCTGTCCTGTCCAATCCCTCTTCTCACCTGTCCCTCTGTCCTGTCCAATCCCTCTTCTCATCTGTCCTGTCCAATCCCTCTTCTCATCTGTCCTGTCCAATCCCTCTTCTCACCTGTCCCTCTGTCCTGTCCAATCCCTCTTCTCACCTGTCCATCTGTGGATTTGGACGGTGCTTTCTTGTCATTTCTGTGTGTTTATTTTCAGATCAGATAATTTTTCATTCTGTCCCCCCTCCCCCTCCCCCTCCTTCGTCCCTCTAAGTGCTGATGTTCATAATCAGATCAGGTTTCGTAAACAGTTTTATTTGTTTTTTGTCAGTTTTAATAGAAACAACAATCGTTTGTTTCACTTTCAGACAGTCACTGGAACTTCGTGATGAGTTCAAGTACACCTTGTACTTTTAAAGCTCGAGCCTGTCCAAGTCTATTTCCCATGGGGCAAAGCCTCTCCAGGTGTCTCCATTCAGAACTCCATTTAAATCCTGAGAGAATCTGGAATGGAACCTGTTAATGCGCGGCTTGTGATTGGCTGGAACAATTTCAGGTGAGACGGTTTGAATCTGATGATAAACAANCTCACCTGTCCCTCTGTCCTGTCCAATCCCTCTTCTCACCTGTCCCTCTGTCCTGTCCAATCCCTCTTCTCACCTGTCCCTCTGTCCTGTCAAATCCCTCTTCTCACCTGTCCCTCTGTCCTGTCCAATCCCTCTTCTCACCTGTCCCTCTGTCCTGTCAAATCCCTCTTCTCACCTGTCCCTCTGTCCTGTCCAATCCCTCTACTCACCTGTCCCTCTGTCCTGTCCAATCCCTCTACTCACCTGTCCCTCTGTCCTGTCCAATCCCTCTTCTCACCTGTCCCTCTGTCCTGTCCAATCCCTCTTCTCACCTGTCCCTCTGTCCTGTCCAATCCCTCTTCTCACCTGTCCCTCTGTCCTGTCCAATCCCTCTACTCACCTGTCCCTCTGTCCTGTCCAATCCCTCTTCTCACCTGTCCCTCTGTCCTGTCCAATCCCTCTTCTCACCTGTCCCTCTGTCCTGTCCAATCCCTCTTCTCACCTGTCCCTCTGTCCTGTCCAATCCCTCTTCTCACCTGTCCCTCTGTCCTGTCCAATCCCTCTTCTCACCTGTCCATCTGTGGATTTGGACGGTGCTTTCTTGTCATTTCTGTGTGTTTATTTTCAGATCAGATAATTTTTCATTCTGTCCCCCCTCCCCCTCCCCCTCCTTCGTCCCTCTAAGTGCTGATGTTCATAATCAGATCAGGTTTCGTAAACAGTTTTATTTGTTTTTTGTCAGTTTTAATAGAAACAACAATCGTTTGTTTCACTTTCAGACAGTCACTGGAACTTCGTGATGAGTTCAAGTACACCTTGTACTTTTAAAGCTCGAGCCTGTCCAAGTCTATTTCCCATGGGGCAAAGCCTCTCCAGGTGTCTCCATTCAGAACTCTATTTAAATCCTGAGAGAATCTGGAATGGAACCTGTTAATGCGCGGCTTGTGATTGGCTGGAACAATTTCAGGTGAGACGGTTTGAATCTGATGATAAACAAGAAGTTTCTGTTTGGATCACAGTCTGAATTCTGATGGCTTCAGGAGAAACTGGTTACTGTTCTACATGACGCTGCAGATCTTGGACTGGCCCTGCAGGTTCCTCTTGTCCCGGACCAGGACCGCTTGGTTGCCATAGCTGCTATACCAGGCTGACTGGCTCCGGGTCAGATAGGTTGATGGTGGTGCCTCCTGCAGTTCCAGCTGCTGCAGCTGCCAGATGAGCAGGGATGTGTCTCGGTACCGGAGTCGGCCATATGATGCTGACAAAGCCTTGGTTGCCAAAGGGGGCCGTGCAGGACCAGCAGGACGATCAGTTGAAATTGGTACATCTACAAGAGGTGGGTTACAGTCCGACATGTTGCAGTAGTCAGGGTTCTGGGGGGCTGCATGCTGAGGATGAACAGATCCGGTCCAGTTTAGCTCAGTCCTTAATCTGTTATGTTCACAAGCCTGAAAAAAAGACAGAAGACACAGTGAGACATGTAGATCAGTTGGACCCACGATCAGCTGGTTGATGGGATGGATCCACGTTTAGCTGGCCTGCCCTGTGGTGGATTGGCGACCTGTCCAGGTGTAACCTTGCCTCACCAATGACAGTTCAAGACAGGTGGCCTGTGGTCCACCTACGTCATGCGAACTGAACCATCCAGCGTTCAACTGCAGTTGTTTAGGTCGTCATGATCAATATTTGTTTGATCACAACAGCAGTCATCATACTCTCATCACTCGGTCATGTGTCCCTTCCGGCCGCCGTATCGCAAACTGCTGAACGTCACAAATGTATCGAGTAATCCGCCATTAGCTCCCGCGGTTAGCTTCCCCGTGTACACGTCACAACTAACTTTACCTGCGAGATGACGTCAATTTCAACGAGCAGAAAGTTAATTGAGAGGTTTTAGCAACGTTTCCTCTCACCTGAATGAAAAATTAGCTGCTGCTGTTAGCATCATTAGCTTCAAGCCGTCGAGGAGCGTCTGAAACCAATAGCAACCGTCCGTTGTTCGGAAGGGAACAAAGAACCTGGTACAATAGTTCCTACACGGAGTGGTGGATGAGATTTAAAGGTCCTATATCAGAATCAGGTTTATGTGATCCAGTATGTTACGCACATTAGGAATTTGGTTCCGGCTTACTTTGCACTTGTACAGACAGACAGACATAAGATAATAGACAGTGTTGGACATAGAACACACACGAGATACATTAGCAGCATTTTAGCACCATGAAAATCTAGTTGATGGTTTGAGGTCAGGTGGTATAATATAATAATAATAATTATTATCATGAATAAATGTACTTCTAAAAGGTTCAACATGTCAAAATCCCACTGATGATGAAAGTAAAGTCACACACACACTCACTCACACACACACACACACATCGAAAATAGCAGAAGGACAGCTGATCTATTCATAGCAGAGTTCCTTCGTGTATCACACCAGCTCTGTCACAGTCCTGCACTCCTCCATTTGTGAACTGTCCTCTGTTCACCATGCCTGGTAGCCAGACCCGGAGTCGGGCCAGAGACTGGAACAATGTCCTGAACCGGCCAGAGTTCATGTCCCTAAACCAGCCGCCTCGCAGGGAGCATGTTGTGGCAGAGGGACGGGGTGGTGGGCCGAGGAGACCGGTGTTCGGGCAGCAGAGTCAGCAGGAAGAATCAGGAGGGCGGTAAGACCCAGAGGCTCAGCCCTCCAACCCCTCACTAATACCTAGACAGTCAACAGGCAGGACCTGATCCAAAGCCTGTATACAGAACATTAAGAGTTTAACTCTTTCAAGCAGGGTGTCAGACTCCAGGTCCCGTGGTGTAACAGGACCTGGACTCCGACACCCCTGTTTTAAAGGTCCTGTATCATGAAAAATCAACCTTTTGGAGCTTTTAACCATGTTGTGATGCTGTTTCTTTATTTAAAAGACCTCCAGAGTGGTTTTTGGCTTAATTTGTGCATTCCTGAATAATCCTCCTGAATCCTGCGCTCTGAGCAGCTGCTTTACTCGCTCATGTAAAACGGCTGAGTTTGAACGCTGTTACATCACGGTGTCATATCAGGAAGTTCCTGACCAATCCCTGCTGCCCCTGTAGTCAGAAACAATTCAGGAGCTCATCAGGGCAGATGTCTAACCTACAGCCCAGAGTTCCCACACTTCAACCACCTGCTGCTCTTTATTAGCATAAGCTGCTAATAAAGACTTATCAACTCAACCCTGCTAATCACATGTCAGTATGACTCCAGCTTTACAGCTGAGCTCCACGTCACCGCAGCCCGTCCCACCACAGGATAAAAGACACAGTCACTCACCCTGCCAGCGCTCAGTCATACGTCCCGTTTGCCACGAGCTCCTGTTAGCCTCATTAATCCAGCCTCAGACCTCATACCTGTCCTGGTCGATCTCTCTCTCTCTCTCTGTCCTCCTCGTTCTTGGCTGCTGGTCTCACGGTCAGCGACTACGGTCGCTGCCTCCAGAAACCCGCTCCTCGCCTACGACTTGTCTCACCTCACCCGTCTGATCCCAGTCTTGGTGTCATCTCCTGGGTCGGATCGCATCCAGTCGCTAGTGGACCGTCCTTCCCTCCAGACGCTCCTCACCACCGAGCGTCCTCTGACAAATTAGCACCTCCATTTCGTTGTATTTCATTCTAAAAATTTCTCGTTGAAAATGTGCATTTGGCTGCGAGAGTTCCAGAAGTTTATTTAGTGTTTCTAAATCGGACTCACATTTGGGAGGCGGGGTTTTAGATAAACCGAGCGTTTTTACTTCCTGGTTAAAGAATAACTCGAGAATATAAGTTATATTTCAGGACAAATGAAGTGAATATAACTCCAACAATAAGGTTTTATCATATAAGTGCCGATCCCAGACGTTGAAAACTGTAAAATACCATGATACGGTCGTATAGAAACTTATAGAAAATTAATTTTAAATTATTGATTCTGTCTAATGCCTAGTCTCTGTCTTGTTTTTGGTCCATAGTGGGTCTAGAGAATCCTCTGAAATGGGCCATACAGCAGATGGGGGGCTAAAGGAGACATCCCGATGGCCCGAGCAGGACTGCATGCAGCTCAACCCGACGTTCCGAGGCATTGCCATCAACTCTCTGCTCGCCATCGACATCAGCCTCTCAAAGCGTCTGGGCATGTGTGTGGGGGCTCATGGACCCGGGGCCCCACTGCGCTCCATGGTGACACTGTTGGCCCTCACAGGACATGCCCTCCCCTGGATCTGTGGAACCCTTATCTGCCTGTGGAGGAGCAGTACACTGGCTGGACAGGAAGTCCTCATTAACCTGCTGCTGGGTGAGACAACTGAGAGTTAGGTGCTCTCTCTCTGGTGGAGTGCGTGTGTTTGGAGTACGGAACTGGAACTGGGACTTTAGTTCTGTACTTGTAACTTGTTTCTTTAACGTGCACAAATTTTAAAAACACAAGTTACAAATGTGAAGTTACAAGTTTTGAGTTACAGGTTTCAAAACATACATGAGTAAATAAAACATTTTTACCATTTGTGGGTTGCCTGGAAGAACCAATGAGCAGCAACAATCATGTTTCTTGAAGCGTGGTCTACGGGCGGCGTGGTCTACGGGCGGCGTGGTCTACGGGCGACGTGGTCTACGGGCGGCGTGGTCTACGGGCGGGCGGCGTTGTCTACGGGCGGGCGGCGTGGTCTACGGGCGGCGTGGTCTACGGGCGGCGTGGTCTACGGGCGGCGTGGTCTACGGGCGGGCGGCGTGGTCTACGGGCGGGCGGCGTGGTCTACGTGCGGCGTGGTCTACGGGCGGCGTGGTCTACGGGCGGCGTGGTCTACGGGCGGGCGGCGTGGTCTACGTGCGGCGTGGTCTACGGGCGGCGTGGTCTACGGGCGGCGTGGTCTAGGGGCGGCGTGGTCTACGGGCGGCGTGGTCTACGGGCGGGCGGCGTGGTCTACGGGCGGGCGGCGTGGTCTACGGGCGGCGTGGTCTACGGGCGGGCGGCGTGGTCTACGGGCGGCGTGGTCTACGGGCGGCGTGGTCTACGGGCGGCGTGGTCTACGGGCGGGCGGCGTGGTCTACGGGCGACGTGGTCTACGGGCGGCGTGGTCTACGGGCGGGCGGCGTGGTCTACGGGCGGGCGGCGTGGTCTACGTGCGGCGTGGTCTACGTGCGGGCGGCGTGGTCTACGTGCGGCGTGGTCTACGGGCGGCGTGGTCTACGGGCGGCGTGGTCTACGGGCGGCGTGGTCTACGGGCGGGCGGCGTGGTCTACGGGCGGCGTGGTCTAGGGGCGGCGTGGTCTACGGGCGGGGTGGTCTACGGGCGGCGTGGTCTACGGGCGGGCGGCGTGGTGTACGGGCGGGCGGCGTGGTCTGCGGGCGGCGTGGTCTCCGGGCGGCGTGGTCTACGGGCGGGCGGCGTGGTCTACGGGCGGGCGGCGTGGTCTACGTGCGGCGTGGTCTACGGGCGGCGTGGTCTACGGGCGGGCGGCGTGGTCTACGGGCGACGTGGTCTACGGGCGGCGTGGTCTACGGGCGACGTGGTCTACGGGCGGCGTGGTCTACGGGCGGGCGGCGTGGTCTACGGGCGGGCGGCGTGGTCTACGGGCGGCGTGGTCTACGGGCGGCGTGGTCTACGGGCGGGCGGCGTGGTCTACGGGCGGCGTGGTCTACGGGCGGCGTGGTCTATGGGCGGCGTGGTCTACGGGCGGGCGGCGTGATCTACGGGCGGGCGGCGTGGTCTACGGGCGGCGTGGTCTACGGGCGACGTGGTCTACGGGCGGGCGGCGTGGTCTACGTGCGGGCGGCGTGGTCTACGTGCGGGCGGCGTGGTCTACGTGCGGCGTGGTCTACGGGCGGCGTGGTCTACGGGCGACGTGGTCTACGGGCGGCGTGGTCTACGGGCGGGCGGCGTGGTCTACGGGCGGCGTGGTCTACGGGCGGCGTGATCTACGGGCGGGCGGCGTGGTCTACGGGCGGGCGGCGTGGTCTACGTGCGGCGTGGTCTACGGGCGGCGTGGTCTACGGGCGGCGTGGTCTACGGGCGGGCGGCGTGGTCTACGGGCGGCGTGGTCTACGGGCGACGTGGTCTACGGGCGACGTGGTCTACGGGCGGGCGGCGTGGTCTACGGGCGGGCGGCGTGGTCTACGTGCGGCGTGGTCTACGGGCGGCGTGGTCTACGGGCGGGGTGGTCTACGGGCGGCGTGGTCTACGGGCGGGCGGCGTGATCTACGGGCGGGCGGCGTGGTCTACGGGCGGCGCGGCGTGGTCTACGGGCGGGCGGCGTGGTCTACGGGCGGCGTGGTCTACGGGCGGCGTGGTCTACGGGCGGCGTGGTCTACGGGCGGCGTGGTCTACGGGCGGCGTGGTCTACGGGCGGCGTGGTCTACGGGCGGGCGGCGTGGTCTACGGGCGACGTGGTCTACGGGCGGCGTGGTCTACGGGCGGCGTGGTCTACGGGCGACGTGGTCTACGGGCGGGCGGCGTGGTCTACGGGCGGGCGGCGTGGTCTACGGGCGGGCGGCGTGGTCTACGGGCGACGTGGTCTACGGGCGACGTGGTCTACGGGCGGCGTGGTCTACGGGCGGCGTGGTCTACGGGCGGCGTGGTCTACGGGCGGCGTGGTCTACGGGCGGGCGGCGTGGTCTACGGGCGGGCGGCGTGGTCTACGGGCGGGCGGCGTGGTCTACGGGCGACGTGGTCTACGGGCGGGCGGCGTGGTCTACGGGCGGGCGGCGTGGTCTACGGGCGGGCGGCGTGGTCTACGGGCGGCGTGGTCTACGGGCGGCGTGGTCTACGGGCGGGCGGCGTGGTCTACGGGCGACGTGGTCTACGGGCGGCGTGGTCTACGGGCGGCGTGGTCTACGGGCGGGCGGCGTGGTCTACGGGCGGGCGGCGTGGTCTACGGGCGGCGTGGTCTACGGGCGGGCGGCGTGGTCTACGTGCGGCGTGGTCTACGGGCGGCGTGGTCTACGGGCGACGTGGTCTACGGGCGGCGTGGTCTACGGGCGGGCGGCGTGGTCTACGTGCGGGCGGCGTGGTCTACGTGCGGCGGCGTGGTCTACGTGCGGCGTGGTCTACGGGCGGCGTGGTCTACGGGCGGGCGGTGTGGTCTGCGGGCGGCGTGGTCTACGGGCGGCGTGGTCTACGGGCGGCGTGGTCTACGGGCGGCGTGGTCTACGGGCGACGTGGTCTACGGGCGGGCGGCGTGGTCTACGGGCGGCGTGGTCTACGGGCGGCGTGATCTACGGGCGGGCGGCGTGGTCTACGGGCGGGCGGCGTGGTCTACGGGCGGCGTGGTCTACGGGCGGCGTGGTCTACGGGCGGCGTGGTCTACGGGCGACGTGGTCTACGGGCGGGCGGCGTGGTCTACGGGCGGGCGGCGTGGTCTACGGGCGGCGTGGTCTATGGGTGGCGTGGTCTACGGGCGGCTTGGTCTACGGGCGACGTGGTCTACGGGCGACGTGGTCTACGGGCGGGCGGCGTTGTCTACGGGCGGGCGGCGTGATCTACGGGCGGGCGGCGTGGTCTCCGGGCGGCGTGGTCTACGGGCGGCGTGGTCTACGGGCGGGCGGCGTGGTCTACGGGCGGCGTGGTCTACGGGCGGCGTGGTCTACGGGCGGCGTGGTCTACGGGCGACGTGGTCTACGGGCGACGTGGTCTACGGGCGGGCGGCGTTGTCTACGGGCGGGCGGCGTGGTCTACGTGCGGCGTGGTCTACGGGCGGCGTGGTCTACGGGCGGGCGGCGTGGTCTACGGGCGGGCGGCGTGGTCTACGGGCGGGCGGCGTGGTCTAGGGGCGGCGTGGTCTAGGGGCGGCGTGGTCTACGTAGTCAACTCTCTCCACTTATCAGTGTGTGTGTGTGTGTGTGTGTGTGTGTGTGTGTGTGTGTGTGTGTGTGTGTGGGTTTGTATTTCTGACCTCCTGAGGACCCGTTTCCTGACTTTTACTATCTTTCTGGGGTCCGAGGGTTCTTGTGGGGACCGAAGCCTGGTCCCCATGAGGGGGACTCCCCTTTTTAGGGTTAGGGGTTAGGTTTATAGGTATGGTGTGAATAGAGTTTTAGTTAGTCTTAGGGTGAGATTCTGTCTGTGATGTAATTTAGTTGTTTTATAGTGATGCTGATACAGAGAGACGATCAGAACTCTGGACGTTACTGGACCTCTGAGTTCTGATCAGATGGATCAGCTGTAGCTGGGAGTTGAATCTGAGTACGTCAGTGTGACATGCTGGTAGACATGATGCTGAAGGAACCTGCTGAACCAGAACATCCATCAGTCTCTCTCTCTGGTTTGATTCTTGGTTGTCCCTTTTAGCTCTGATCCTTGACCTGATGACCGTCGCCGGGATGCAGAAGTTGGTCAAACGTAGAGGACCATGGGACTTCCCTCCAGGATTTTTGGACTACGTTGCCATGGATGTGTATTCTTTCCCTGCAGCCCACGCCAGTCGAGCCATCATGGTGTCCAAGTTCCTACTGAAGCACCTGGTGTTGGCAGTCAGTCAATCATTATCATCCAGACTTTAATGTATCTAGAATATCACATGTTGGATAATGTTAGAAGTGTTTTGATAAACTTGTTCCATGTGACATCATCATCTGTCCTGCAGGTGCCCCTTCGGATCCTGCTCTACCTGTGGGCCTTCCTGGTGGGCGTGTCCCGGGTGCTGCTGGGTAAACACCATATATCAGACGTTGGTTGTGGTTTTATTTTGGGCTTCCTGCTCTTTAGCCTGGTCGAGTCTGTTTGGCTTGATTCTGCTACGTGTCAGACCCTCCTCTCCATCGGAACACTAAACTGGACTCCACTCCTTTAGGAGCAACTGGTTCTGTCAGGAGTTACAATAGTCCAGCCTGATGTCATTCAGTTAGGTCCCATTTTCATTTATATGATTGAATAATATAATAATATGGGGCTGTCTGACTGGTAGAAACTGACCTGAATTGGACCCTTTAGGGTTAATGATGACTGCTTATTTATTTATTTAGCTAAATCTGAGCCGTCCTTTCTGGATGCTGATGTACAGACTGGAACCCTGTCTGCTTTAGAACCCGTGTTTTGATTCAGTGTTAGTTTGAACTGGTTTAATCGTACATGTTGAATAATCCTACTGAGTTTAACTAAACTTGTAACTGCTTTGGACTGGTTTAAGTGACTTCATGATGGATAAAGGGTTTAATTTACTACCAGCAGTCCTGAATTAGTTTAAACTGGTCCAGTTAGATTATTTATCAATTCAGCATCTTAAAGAGATCATTTCATAAGCATTTCAGGACTTTGTGGTTATTTCTTAAGTATTAACCAGTAATATGAAACATTTTATATCTAAAAAACTTCAGGAAACACTGATTAACAGACCTTTATATCTGTCTGTGTCAAGATTCATCAGGTTTGGGCTGCAACTCATTAATATTCATTATGTTCATTTGCTGGACTCTGATTGGCTAAGAGAGACAATTTTTAATAACACAGTTCACAATGTTCTCGTGTTTCATCTTGACTTGGTACAAAGTTCTTCAGGTTCCAGACAGATTAAATCTGATTAAACAAGGAGTCAATATGTCTAAGTTCATTTACATTGTTATTTTACTCTTAACACATTGGTGGTAAAAGAAAGTCCATTTTTATTTTTTATTCCAAATACCAAAAAACATTTTAGATTAGACATCCAGCGCCCCACAACCCAAGTTATAAGCAGCATCAAGACTTCCAACTCTGCTTCTGAATAATATGAATCAAACACTTAATCAACAGAATAAGAAACAAGCAGTTAAACCGGTTGTTTTGAAATGAGACTGTCGATTGATTTATTTACATATTAAAAGTATAAAAACCGTAGAGATCTCCAGGAATCTTCATTGATGACACGTGAAACCAGGGAGGGAATTTCAAACAATTTTCGTTGCCTTCGGGCTGCAAATGTATTTAAAAACTTGAGCTGTATAAGTTTTTAGCTCGGCATGAGAATCAGCTGCATGTGTTTCATCATACAATTTGGGTAAAACTAGAGGAAAATGACTTGATAGCTTAGAAGGTAGAAAACTCTTCAACAACTTCACAATAAATCATGGTGTAGTTTTTAATGTTCCAGCCAATATTTCTTCAGCTGAAAAACAAAATTATCAGAGAACCGACTTTCCTCTGGTTACACCGTTTTAGATCATAAAACCATTTAATTTTGAGAACTTTAGTTTTTACAATCAGGTTTGTGTTCTGCATCTTTAATTGCTGCAACATTCCTCTCAGGTGGGATTTCACCCATCGCAAGTTGACTTTCACTTAGAATGACCGTCACTGCCAACAAGACGGGTTTTCTCCTCCCACGTGTCCGCGAGCTGCAACATCAACAGGAAGTGACGTCACGGGAAAACAACGGGGAGCCACAGTCACGCCCTTCTACTTCCAGTCCATGGGTCCCCTGGGTGAAAAAATAATGAACGGAAGTCAATGGAGTGATAAAAGTTATTTTCTGATCCAGATTGAAATGCACCATGGATCGAACATATGATGTTCGTGAGTTGTAAAGACAAGATTTGATGCCGAGAAAGCGATCAGTTTGACACGTAGTAGACTACAACCACTTGTCTTGTAAAATTGACGTCACCATACCGCTCAGAAGGAGAAGAAGAATCAGAATAGGAACAATGGCGGTGAGTTTAGCGAGCTTCACCTCCTTCTATCAGGACGAAGGACGGAGCATTAAACAACTAGTTTTGTGGTGACATCCAGGTACAAAACACACCGGCATTGTCACGTAAAAACGAGGGAAAAGGCAGCGGTGAGACTCGGGAGGTTCTGCCGTGATGTCATATGTGCGACTTTTCAGTTGTAGTCATTTTAATTACAAAATTTTAAAAATAAATAAATCCACTTGACAGACCCGGTCAAAACGTACATTATTTATCATTTAAATTGCGGTACAACATATGTGTGATTCAGGGTTTAAGACCAAGCGGACCAGAAAATAACTTTTATCGCTTCATTGACTTCCATTCATTATTGTTTCGTCCAGGGGACCCATGGGCCGACCGGAAGGGGAGGAGACTGTGGCTCCCCCTACTCCAGCACAGTGAGGCTGGTACTGTGGAGTCTGCAGGTCAAGTAGCTGGAAGCACCGGGTGATTATATACCTTATTTGCTTGCCATAGGGGGTTTCGAACAAGTTCTGTGTGGAAACGTTTTTCATTAGCTGCTAAGCTAACACGTAGCTGCTTCATGTAGCTGAAGTGGAGGAGCTTCAGGCCACTTTTTCAACTGGAAGACACACCACAGAGGATTTTATTGCTTTTTTAAAATTTTATTGGATAAGTGGGGCGTGCAGGATGGTGTGTGAGGAGGACAGAGGATCTTAAGAGGGACTGCAGGAAGTTTTGGAGCCGCGGTGCAACTATGAACTCTTTGCCACGGACTGAATCGATGACTGAGCTACAAACAGGTAGGAGCTGCTTTTATCAGAGTCAGTGTGTGATCAGCTGGACAACATGATTAGTGAACTGAACTCATGATATTTTATTGTCCTGCTTGGATCGTGGATCAGAGCGGGTTTGGTGAGGAATATTGGTCGACCTCAACATGGGAGCGCACGCGTGTTATTCTGCACATGTTCTATATCCCACAATGTTTCAAAAACTTGAGTGAATTTTTGAAAGTGACTTTTTTGCATATTTAACACAGTATTTATCAACTTAAAAACATTGCATTTTTGAATATAAATGTTACATTTTATTGAGAAATTCACAATGTATTGTGATAAAAAAAAACTATAAATTACAAAAACAAAATTTGATAATTTTTATTTCACGAGTTTTTTTAGTTTTTAATGTTTCTTTCATGGATGTTGATGAACTTGTGTACTGTATATCCATCCACCAGAGGGCGCTCTTTGGCTGCGCCTCCATCCCGGCTGGTGACGCGCTCGGCCACAGAACCGTGCTGCGTTGTCACGGCAACAAATGTTGCTTTATGCTACGGTTAAAAAACTGCCGTATCAGCGCGGCCACCATCTTGGATGGGTCACCACTGCATTTATTTGTACTGAGATAAGTGTATATCCAACTACAAAACACATTTAATTAGGCTCTTTAACAGAATGTGGCATGTTAATAAAAATAAGAAATTAACAGATGGTTTGTTTTAATTCATTTATTTATTTTTCTCTCTCTCTGAAAGGCTGGAGAGTTACAATCCTTTAAAAAAATTATAATGCATTTTAAAATAATCAGACGTGGTAAGGCATCTTAATGAAAAAACATTTTATATTTTCATAAAAATATTTTTTTTCTCTTGTATCTTTCAAAAAATATTACGTTTTAAAGCTGTAGTGCGTAACTTTTACATGTCCGTGGATGTCCGTTTCAGCCAAGCCACTATTAGAGGAGATGACACAATGCAGATTAAGCCGATCGGCTCCTCAAACATCTCACGGTATTTTTCAATATATATCATTTTTACTTTGCGTGTCGGGTGCGACATTCCCGCGCTGTCGCACATGAAATTACGTCTTTTATGTCACAACAAGAAAAATAATAAGAAATAGAACGCAGTGTCTCGTAGCAGCCGGCAGAACGTGAAGGTCGACATGGCGGAGAATCCAAATAAACGGCCGAGAGATACTTATCGGGAAGTGGATCCTACCACGAAAAAAAAAAAAAATTCCTGGATGTTCGGCAGAGGGACTATTGGCTAAGAAGGAAAGTGACCGAAGGAGAAGGCAAACGCGAATTTGTATCGGCGTCGCTTTTCCTCGGTGGAGAGAAGAGATCTGGCTGATGTTCAGGGGTGCACATAAGTGGTCCGCAGGTCCGCACACACTGTCAAAATATAAAATGCGCACCAGATGAAACCCAGAGCGCCGAAGTTCCAGCTGATCAGCTGATTCTGTCTCTATCTGTGTCAGTTTGTGTCTGTCAGTTTGCCAGTGTAACGGTTTTTCAGTCAGTCGGATCAGTGCAGCTGACTGCAGGATTCTGCATCATGTCAAAACTGAAAAAATTCACTGAATAAGACAAATAGATCATTGTGGCCCCAACAGCTGACTAATAAATTTCAACACCAAACTGTTAAATGTAGATTAAAGTGAACAATCAAACCTGTAAACAATCCAACCTGAACTCTGAAGGTTTTTTTACCAGTATTTTTATATTTTACTGGTTTCTCTTGATTTTTTCAACAATGAAATGATATTTATTGAAACAAATATAGAGCCAGGTAAAGTAAACAGACTGAATTTGAAGCTTGATTAAGACAGATACCGGTTGGAATAACAACGGCAGAGATAAAGCGGTGGCAGCTGGGCTTACGTCATATGGAAGCGTCAGCTTTATTGTTGTAATGACGCAACAATTCCGCTAGGGGGCGACAGAAGTTACAGAAGTTACGCACTATGGCTTTAAAGAACAACTAACCCCCCCTGCCAGAGACCAACTTCCGCCTCAGTGAGAGTTCAAAACTGGCGCTGAAATGGGCGTGCCGGGAGGACTGAGGGGCACGAGCGGGAGGGGGCTAGTGGGCGGGGTTTGGGCTGTGATTGACAGTTGGCTTTGGCGCTGACACTGATAGCTGAAGTGCATAATGGCAAGCGATAGCGAGTCAAGTTTTGCAACAGAGAGATCCTTTGAGGTGGAAGATTTTTCTCCACCTCCCACCCCTGAGATGGAGGTTCTGGAGGAGGGTTCGGTGGCGGACGCTAGCGGTCCTGAGCCGTATCGCTTCGAGCCGCGAGCTCCAGCGAGGCCCCATACGGTGCTGCGGAGGCTGCCACCGAACCCTCCTCCAGAACCTCCATCTCAGGGGAGGGAGGTGGAGAAAAATCTTCCACCTCAAAGGATCTCTCTTTAGAGTTTCAGAGTGGTAAATGGCGTTAGCATGATTGCTGATGGGTCTCTGATATGAGAGGAAATACTGAAAAACGTGTAATATATATATATAAATATACTGAAAAACGTGTAATATATATATATAAATATATATTACACGTTATTCAGTATTTGCTCTTATCTAAGAGACCCATCAGCAATATGTGTATATATATATATATATATTGCCCTCTACTGACCAAATTGTATCATATATATAATTTTGTTAAACTCTGTATGAACAGGTGTACATGTGGACATTGTGTCTCATTGTCCCCTCTGGAAAACGTGTGCTGTCGAGAGACCCCCAAGGTACACATATGTATTTACAAAAATAAACACAGGATTTATTGATTAAACAGTATAAGCATTTATATTCATAACACATCAGTTTCACACAATCATTAATTATGTGCTGGCCATATTTTCCATCTTCCAATGTAGTGAGACTGTGACATGAAACTGTCCCCATTGTTACAGGTCTGGCACAGGTGTGAGCAGGTTGGGGGGGNAGGGAGGGAGGGAGCGATCACCGGACCACCAGGAATTGTCCCGGTCCTCCCGATTAGCCACTCCGGGCCTGAAACCAGCACCCCAGTATAAAATATCAACACAAAGTGGATAGTGGATATAACATGCCTGTACCTTTGCAGCTCAGTGTCATAACGCCCAGACTCGTTCATATTGTAATTTAGCATTTGCATGACTGAAATACTAGATACTATTCAAAGCTGACAGAACAAGGTAATATACGAGTGTCTCACACTGCAGGTATAAACCACAAACACTGCTATTATCACTGCTGTAATCAACCTTGGTAAAACGTAATTCTTAGCTGTTTTTAGCTCCATATTTTGCTCACTCACCTCAGACTGGTGCCTTAAATCCTCGTTGGCGGGGCAGCAGTGTCGGTGTCCTTTAGCTCTGCCGTGTAAAAGCAACGGGACAGTCTCCCTCTTCAGAACCAGCTTCTTCACAAAGCCTCGTTCATGCTCCAGCAAGTTGGTGAAGGAATCGCGGGTAAAATGTTGTCTGCAAACTCCGGCATATAATTTTCTACACTAAATATTGGAACTAAAATCTAAGTTAATAACGCTAACTAAATGCTGTGCTATCAAATCGCTAAACTGAAAATCGAAGACGTTTGCAGTTCTCTCTATTCAAACTCCAGCTCGATACGAGGCGTGTCTACGGCTGAGCCGTTTTTATACTCGGCAGCGGCAGAGCTGCCACGTCACACATTCTTCATCACCTCAGAGCCAATCAGCAAACTGGATTCGAAATTCGAATGCAGTACACTGTTTAACCTTAGGAGGGAGCCACAGAGACGTTTTTTGGCTTAAAGTTAAGATTTTAACAAATATGCACTAAAATATCAAAATAATGCCTGGGACATGTAGTTAAGACTACTAGACACCCGTTTAGACAGTTTATCAGCAAAAAAAAGTTGATTTGGGGGTTAGTTGCTCTTTAAGTATTGACTAAAACATATTGATAAGATCCAAATAGGCAAAAATATATATTTATTCACAAAATCTCTTCTTACTTTAACTAGTATTAGTTTTATTATCCTCATGTGGATATTATGACACTGTGTTTTATGAGCAGCAGCAGCAAGTTTCACTTCACTGATTTATTTCCCACAGACAGTGAGACTGTAAGTCTTGTGACTGTTGGTTAATTCCAGGATTACAGACAACTTTCAGTCTGAAACATGACAGACGTCTGAGGTTCCAGGACACGACCCTGGTTCACAGCTCATTGTGAAGCAGCTGGGACGAGAGATCTGAGTGTGTGTGTGTGTGTGTGTGTGTGTGTGTGTGGTGGGGGGGGGATGTATCAGTGTGTATAGATTCATATCGCTTCGTGTAATTATATTAAAACACATGAAAGGTCACAAACCTTAATCAACCATAGCAGGTAGAAAGACCTGGAGACAGACCTGGAGACAGACCTGAAGGGGGCCATTGGTGAGTGCATGGTGGTTGAGTTCTGGCTCATCAGGATGGGATCAGCCCAAAGAAGCTACAACAAGTCCCCTCCAAGTAGACCCGCCACCTGCCTGGAGGACAATCACGGTTGGGAGCAAAGAGAGCTGGATTACAGGTAAAGGTGAGTTCCTTAGACGTACTAGTCCACAGCAGTATTAACTGGTCCCTGGAACTTCACCTCATTGTTGGGAAAGGAACCAGAGCTGGCGAATGAGGTTCAGGCTCTGGGACTCAACTCCTGGAGGAGGGCTGGACTCTGTCCTACTCTGGACTGGTCCAGGGGGTAATGTATCAGGCAAGTGTTTTGATAGTCACACGTCCCCAGCTGAGCACCTCAGTGGTTGAGTTCTGTCTGTGGCTTCGAGTTGAAGGAGGGAAGACTGTAACAATAGTCCAGAATAGCTGGTCTTCTGGGAGTCTCTGTACTGAAGGGGTTGATATCTGGGGATTATGTGGTTTTTCTGGGGGACTTCAATGCCCCCCCCCCCTCCGATCTGAACCATAGAGGTGTTAGGTTATTGGATTTCTGTGCTAGGTGGGCTTCATCTCCATAACCATCACCAATGTAGGACAGTCCAAACGTGTACCAGGTACTTGACCACTAGACCTGAAACCCTGGTTTAGTCCCGTGTGGTTGATTGGAGGACTGATTGTCCAACCTTAGATTGAGAACATCAGACCAGATCTTTATCCTCATGGAGTTGCTGAGAGAGACGACGGAGAAGCTTCATCACATGTTAAATCTTTTAGTTTTTTTTACATGCCTTGATTTTAGATCAAATCCAGATGTTCTTAAATTAGAGAGCAATGACCCGATCAAGGTTTTGTGTTTTCCAGGTGTCTGAGACTCTACTGGACAAACTGGATCAGAATGTGACGCTTCATCATAGTTGAAATGCAACATCAGCATCTAATCAGACTTCCTGTTGTTTTCTATTTCCCATGACTTGGTTTTTAACAGCCAGAACCAGGAAAGCAGAACCGTGTTATTTAAAAAAGAACCAGTTTTAAAAGGTTCAGCAGGTTTCACTCCTGGTTCCTTCAAAGGTTTTGGATATAAAGACTGAAGAAACGCGAGTGTTCAGCTGAATCACCGTCTGCAGACACGTAAGTGTTCAACATCTTTATCTGAATTTATATTATAGTTCAATTTTAATAACACAATGATTTAAATCTGTACAGACTCTAAGAATGATTATTTGTTCATATTTGCTTCATTTTTATCACAAGTGTCCTACAAATGCAGTTTAGCACAAATTTAGAATTTGAAAAAGAATGTTTGATTTATTTACACTTGATTTTTTGTTTCATCTTACAGTTTTGACAGTGTTTATTTTTTTTTATTCGTCATATTTTTAATTCATCTAATTTAAAACTGAAATGTGTTTATTCTGGTTGTAGTTTACGAGTGAGCGTTAGTGATCTGCTGAACCTGAAAATTGCTCTAAATTCTTCCGTAATTGAACGTGTTCTGCCATTTCCTTTATGATTTCACAATAAAAGCATATTGTTTGACTGTGTTTAGGTTTGATTCTGAAACTTAAGATGGGGAAATACATCACTGAAATTGATATTTCTCTGGACAAAGCAGAAGAGAATCAGCTACGTAAACATGGTTTCACTCAACTTCATGTGAATCTGAACCCAGAAGATAAAGATAAAGGCGTTTACCTCTGGTACAAAACCAGTGATTGTCCAGCAATTACCAGGATTCAGTTTTCTTTCAACCATGTTATGAGTGAGGGTATGGTTACTGAAGGATACCACAAGATTGACAAAAACCTGAATGTGAAAACTGGATGCCCCACCTACCTGTGGTTCTACAAAGGTTCCACTCAGCACGACATCCCCATTGTGGAGCTGGACCTCTCAACAAGACCAGAAGACGATGCCAACAAGTTTCAGCCTTTTTGGGAGCGACTGGCCCATAATCTGAACCCGAACACTGAAGGAACTACTCAGATCTACCTGTGGGTGAGGAGAGAGACTCAAATGTACATCTGTGACATCACTGCCACGGCAGGATTTGATGGAGACGCCAACCTGTTTCGTCAAGGTTACCTTCGGTTGGATGAAGACACCAACAGAAATGCAGGAGGAGCCTTCGTCTTCATCTGGTACCGTCAGACCACTGACAGTCAGAAGGCCATCAAAGATCTGCAGGTCTCCACTGACACAGAGTCCCTGGAGAGCTATCAGAACCAGTATTATGACCAAGTACCAACAGATCTCAACCAGGGGACCAAAGCAGCTCCAGTGTATCTGTGGTTCAAGAAAAGTGAGTGCAGCAAAGACCCGATCAAGGCTGTTACAGTGATCCTTGCCAACGCAGCTGTGCAGCTGTATAAAAGCGCCGGCGTTGAAGTCCTCGAGAAAAACCTCAACACAGGAAACAAAGGTGTTCCACAGTACCTGGGTTTTTATTACTGAACGCGCTCACTGACGACAAACACAGAATGAATATAATCCTCTTCTCTGTAAAATTCAACAATGTTTAACAATAATGATCTACCAAATATTAAACTTTAATTCTTAAGTGATTCATTTTTTCCTGCTGATTAAGATTCAATAAAAAAATCTGTTTGAAATGTTTTTCATTTAGTTTCACATCTTTTTGAGAAAAGTGAAAAACTAGAGAACTATAAGAATAAATGCTAGTTTTTTAATCCAACAACATGAACCCTGAGTGACAGGCCACACCCCTCACCTTACAGGTAACAGTGATCTCAAGATCAGCAAATTACAAAAACAGTAAACACAATAAAAAAAACAACTAATAGTTTCTACAGAATCAGCTGTTTACACCAAACAACGTTCTTCTGCAGCATTAATGAATGAGATACCTCGTTTACATGAATCAATATGATCAGAGGAGAGTTAATATGATCAGAGGTGAGTTAATATGACCAGAGGTGTTAATATGATCAGAGGAGAGTTAATATGATCAGAGATGTTAATATGATCAGAGGAGAGTTAATATGATCAGAGGTGAGTTAATATGATCAGAGATGTTAATATGATCAGAGGAGAGTTAATATGATCAGAGGTGTTAATATGATCAGAGGAGAGTTAATATGATCAGAGATGTTAATATGATCAGAGGAGAGTTAATATGATCAGAGGTGTTAATATGATCAGAGGAGAGTTAATATGATCAGAGGTGTTAATATGATCAGAGGAGAGTTAATATGATCAGAGGTGTTAATATGATCAGAGGATAGTTAATATGACCAGAGGTGTTAATATGACCAGAGGTGTTAATATGATCAGAGGAGAGTTAATATGATCAGAGATGTTAATATGATCAGAGGAGAGTTAATATGATCAGAGGAGTTAATATGATCAGAGGATAGTTAATATGACCAGAGGTGTTAATATGATCAGAGGAGAGTTAATATGATCAGAGATGTTAATATGATCAGAGGTGTTAATATGATCAGAGGAGAGTTAATATGATCAGAGGTGTTAATATGATCAGAGATGAGTTAATATGATCAGAGGAGTTAATATGATCAGAGGAGTTAATATGATCAGAGGAGAGTTAATATGATCAGAGATGTTAATAGGATCAGAGGAGAGTTAATATGATCAGAGGTGTTAATATGATCAGAGGAGAGTTAATATGATCAGAGGTGTTAATATGATCAGAGGAGAGTTAATATGATCAGAGGAGTTAATATGATCAGAGGAGTTAATATGATCAGAGGAGAGTTAATATGATCAGAGGTGTTAATATGATCAGAGGAGAGTTAATATGATCAGAGGTGTTAATATGATCAGAGGAGAGTTAATATGATCAGAGGTGTTAATATGATCAGAGGAGAGTTAATATGATCAGAGGAGTTAATATGATCAGAGGATAGTTAATATGACCAGAGGTGTTAATATGACCAGAGGAGTTAATATGATCAGAGGAGAGTTAATATGATCAGAGGTGAGTTAATATGATCAGAGGTGTTAATATGATCAGAGGAGTTAATATGATCAGAGGTGAGTTAATATGATCAGAGGTGTTAATATGATCAGAGGAGAGTTAATATGATCAGAGATGTTAATATGATCAGAGGTGTTAATATGATCAGAGGAGAGTTAATATGATCAGAGGTGTTATTATTATCAGAGATGAGTTAATATGATCAGAGGTGTTAATATGATCAGAGGAGTTAATATGATCAGAGGTGTTAATATGATTAGAGGTGTTAATATGATCAGAGGAGAGTTAATATGATCAGAGGTGTTAATATGATCAGAGGAGAGTTAATATGATCAGAGGAGTTAATATGATCAGAGGTGTTAATATGATCAGAGGAGAGTTAATATGATCAGAGGTGTTAATATGATCAGAGGAGTTAATAAAATCAGAGGAGTTAATATGATCAGAGGTGAGTTAATAAAATCAGAGGAGTTGATATGATCAGAGGTGAGTTAATATGATCAGAGGAGAGTTTATATGATCAGAGGAGTTAATATGATCAGAGGTGTCAATATGATCAGAGGAGAGTTAATATGATCAGAGGTGTTAATATGATCAGAGGAGAGTTAATATGATCAGAGGAGTTAATATGATCAGAGGTGTTAATATGATCAGAGGAGTTAATATGATCAGAGGTGTTAATATGATCAGAGGTGTTCATATGATCAGAGGAGAGTTAATATGATCAGAGGAGTTAATATGATCAGAGGTGTTAATATGATTAGAGGAGTTAATATGATCAGAGGAGAGTTAATATGATCAGAGGTGTTAATATGATCAGAGGAGAGTTAATATGATCAGAGGTGTTAATATGATCAGAGGAGTTAATATGATCAGAGGTGTTAATATGATCAGAGGAGTTAATATGATCAGAGGAGTTAATATGATCAGAGGTGAGTGAATATGATCAGAGGAGAGTTAATATGATCAGAGGTGTTAATATGATCAGAGGTGTTAATATGATCAGAGGAGAGTTAATATGATCAGAGGAGAGTTAATATGATCAGAGGTGTTAATATTATCAGAGGTGTTAATGTGATCAGAGGTGTTAATATGATCAGAGGAGTTAATATTATCAGAGGTGTTAATGTGATCAGAGGTGTTAATATGATCAGAGGAGTTAATATGATCAGAGGTGTTAATATGATCAGAGGTGTTAATATGATCAGAGGAGTTAATATGATCAGAGGTGAGTGAATATGATCAGAGGAGAGTTAATATGATCAGAGGAGAGTTAATATGATCAGAGGAGTTAATATGATCAGAGGTGTGAATATGATCAGAGGAGAGATAATATGATCAGAGGAGAGTTAATATGATCAGAGGTGTTAATATGCTCAGAGGTGTTAATATGATCAGAGGTGTTAATATGATCAGAGGAGAGTTAATATGATCAGAGGAGAGGTAATATGATCAGAGGTGTTAATATGATCAGAGGAGAGTTAATATGATCAGAGAGTTAATATGATCAGAGGAGAGTTTATATGATCAGAGGAGTTAATATGATCAGAGGTGAGTTAATATGATCAGAGGAGAGTTAATATGATCAGAGGAGTTAATATGATCAGAGGTGTTAATATGATCAGAGGTGAGTGAATATGATCAGAGGAGAGTTAATATGATCAGAGGTGTTAATATTATCAGAGGTGTTAATGTGATCAGAGGTGTTAATATGATCAGAGGAGTTAATATTATCAGAGGTGTTAATGTGATCAGAGGAGTTAATATGATCAGAGGAGTTAATATGATCAGAGGTGAGTGAATATGATCAGAGGAGAGTTAATATGATCAGAGGAGAGTTAATATGATCAGAGGAGTTAATATGATCAGAGGTGTTAATATGATCAGAGGTGTTAATATGATCAGAGGTGTTAATATGATCAGAGGTGTTAATATGATCAGAGGGAGTTAATATGATCAGAGGTGTTAATATGATCAGAGGTGTTAATATGATCAGAGGAGAGTTAATATGATCAGAGGAGTTAATATGATCAGAGGTGAGTTAATATGATCAGAGGAGAGTTAATATGATCAGAGGAGTTAATATGATCAGAGGTGTCAATATGATCAGAGGAGAGTTAATATGATCAGAGGTGTTAATATGATCAGAGGAGAGTTAATATGATCAGAGGAGAGTTAATATTATCAGAGGTGTTAATGTGATCAGAGGTGTTAATATGATCAGAGGAGTTAATATTATCAGAGGTGTTAATGTGATCAGAGGTGTTAATATGATCAGAGGAGTTAATATGATCAGAGGTGTTAATATGATCAGAGGTGTTAATATGATCAGAGGTGTTAATATGATCAGAGGTGTTAATATGATCAGAGGTGTTAATATGATCAGAGGAGTTAATATGATCAGAGGTGTGAATATGATCAGAGGAGAGTTAATATGATCAGAGGTGTTAATATGATCAGAGGTGTTAATATGATCAGAGGTGTTAATATGATCAGAGGTGTTAATATGATCAGAGGAGAGTTAATATGATCAGAGGAGTTAATATGATCAGAGGTGTTAATATGATCAGAGAGAGTTAATATGATCAGAGGTGTTAATATGATCAGAGGTGTTAATATGATCAGAGGTGTTAATATGATCAGAGGAGTTAATATGATCAGAGGTGAGTGAATATGATCAGAGGAGAGTTAATATGATCAGAGGTGAGTTAATATGATCAGAGGAGAGTTAATATGATCAGAGGTGTTAATATGATCAGAGATGAGTTAATATGATCAGAGGTGTTAATATGATCAGAGGTGTTAATATGATCAGAGGTGTTAATATGATCAGAGGAGTTAATATAATCAGAGGAGTTAATATGATCAGAGGAGAGTTAATATGATCAGAGGAGTTAATATGATCAGAGGAGAGTTTATATGATCAGAGGAGTTAATATGATCAGAGGTGAGTTAATATGATCAGAGGAGAGTTAATATGATCAGAGGAGAGTTAATATGATCAGAGGTGTTAATATTATCAGAGGTGTTAATGTGATCAGAGGTGTTAATATGATCAGAGGAGTTAATATTATCAGAGGTGTTAATGTGATCAGAGGTGTTAATATGATCAGAGATGTTAATATGATCAGAGGAGAGTTAATATGATCAGAGGTGTTAATATGATCAGAGGAGAGTTAATATGATCAGAGGTGTTAATATGATCAGAGGAGAGTTAATATGATCAGAGGAGTTAATATGATCAGAGGTGTTAATATGATCAGAGGAGTTAATATGATCAGAGGAGTTAATATGATCAGAGGTGAGTGAATATGATCAGAGGAGAGTTAATATGATCAGAGGTGTTAATATGATCAGAGGTGTTAATATGATCAGAGGAGAGTTAATATGATCAGAGGTGTTAATATGATCAGAGGAGAGTTAATATGATCAGAGGAGTTAATATGATCAGAGGTGTTAATATGATCAGAGGAGTTAATATGATCAGAGGTGTTAATATGATCAGAGGAGTTAATATGATCAGAGGAGAGTTAATATGATCAGAGGTGTTAATATGATCAGAGGAGAGTTAATATGATCAGAGGAGAGTTAATATGATCAGAGGTGTTAATATGATCAGAGGTGTTAATATGATCAGAGGAGTTAATATGATCAGAGGTGTTAATATGATCAGAGGTGTTAATATGATCAGAGGAGAGTTAATATGATCAGAGGTGTTAATATGATCAGAGGAGAGTTAATATGATCAGAGATGTTAATATGATCAGAGGAGTTAATATGATCAGAGGTGTTAATATGATCAGAGGAGTTAATATGATCAGAGGAGTTAATATGATCAGAGGTGAGTTAATATGATCAGAGGAGAGTTAATATGATCAGAGGTGTTAATATGATCAGAGATGAGTTAATATGATCAGAGGTGTTAATATGATCAGAGGTGTTAATATGATCAGAGGAGAGTTAATATGATCAGAGGTGTTAATGTGATCAGAGGTGTTAATATGATCAGAGGAGTTAATATGATCAGAGGTGAGTGAATATGATCAGAGGAGAGTTAATATGATCAGAGGTGTTAATATGATCAGAGGAGAGTTAATATGATCAGAGATGTTAATATGATCAGAGGTGTTAATATGATCAGAGGAGAGTTAATATGATCAGAGGTGTTAATATGATCAGAGGAGAGTTAATATGATCAGAGGAGAGTTAATATGATCAGAGGAGTTAATATGATCAGAGGAGTTAATATGATCAGAGGTGAGTGAATATGATCAGAGGAGAGTTAATATGATCAGAGATGTTAATATGATCAGAGGTGTTAATATGATCAGAGGAGAGTTAATATGATCAGAGGAGTTAATATGATCAGAGGTGAGTTAATATGATCAGAGGAGAGTTAATATGATCAGAGGAGTTAATATGATCAGAGGAGAGTTAATATGATCAGAGGTGTTAATATGATCAGAGGGGAGTTAATATGATCAGAGGAGAGTTAATATGATCAGAGGTGTTAATATGATCAGAGGAGAGTTAATATGATCAGAGGTGTTAATATGATCAGAGGAGAGTTAATATGATCAGAGATGTTAATATGATCAGAGGTGTTAATATGATCAGAGGAGAGTTAATATGATCAGAGGTGTTAATATGATCAGAGGTGTTAATATTATCAGAGGAGTTAATATGATCAGAGGTGAGTGAATATGATCAGAGGAGAGTTAATATGATCAGAGGAGAGTTAATATGATCAGAGGAGTTAATATGATCAGAGGTGTGAATATGATCAGAGGTGAGTGAATATGATCAGAGGAGAGTTAATATGATCAGAGGTGTTAATATTATCAGAGGTGTTAATGTGATCAGAGGTGTTAATATGATCAGAGGAGGTAATATTATCAGAGGTGTTAATGTGATCAGAGGAGAGTTAATATGAGAGAGGAGTTAATATGATCAGAGGAGTTAATATGATCAGAGGTGTTAATATGATCAGAGGATAGTTAATATGACCAGAGGTGTTAATATGATCAGAGGAGAGTTAATATGATCAGAGGAGAGTTAATATGATCAGAGGTGTTAATATGATCAGAGGAGAGTTAATATGATCAGAGGAGTTAATATGATCAGAGGTGTTAATATGATCAGAGGTGTTAATATGATCAGAGGTGTTAATATGATCAGAGGATAGTTAATATGATCAGAGGAGAGTTAATATGATCAGATGTGTTAATATGATCAGAGGAGAGTTAATATGATCAGAGGAGAGTTAATATGATGAGAGGTGTTAATATGATAAGAGGAGAGTTAATATGATGAGGGGTGTTAATATGATCAGAGGAGAGTTAATATGATCAGAGATGTTAATATGATCAGAGGTGTTAATATGATCAGAGGAGAGTTAATATGATCAGAGGAGTTAATATGATCAGAGGAGAGTTAATATGATCAGAGGTGTTAATATGATCAGAGGTGTTAATATGATCAGAGGTGTTAATATGATCAGAGGTGTTAATATTATCAGAGGAGTTAATATGATCAGAGGTGAGTGAATATGATCAGAGGAGAGTTAATATGATCAGAGGAGAGTTAATATGATCAGAGGAGTTAATATGATCAGAGGTGTTAATATGATCAGAGGTGAGTGAATATGATCAGAGGAGAGTTAATATGATCAGAGGTGTTAATATTATCAGAGGTGTTAATGTGATCAGAGGTGTTAATATGATCAGAGGAGGTAATATTATCAGAGGTGTTAATGTGATCAGAGGAGAGTTAATATGATCAGAGGAGTTAATATGATCAGAGGAGTTAATATGATCAGAGGTGTTAATGTGATCAGAGGTGTTAATATGATC
Source organism: Pachypanchax playfairii (assembly GCA_006937955.1). Classification (NCBI taxonomy): domain Eukaryota; kingdom Metazoa; phylum Chordata; class Actinopteri; order Cyprinodontiformes; family Aplocheilidae; genus Pachypanchax; species Pachypanchax playfairii. The sequence goes on from SSNP01000335.1 coordinate 110,693, forward strand.
AGAGGAGTTAATATGATCAGAGGTGTTAATATGATCAGAGGAGTTAATATGATCAGAGGAGTTAATATGATCAGAGGTGAGTGAATATGATCAGAGGAGAGTTAATATGATCAGAGGTGTTAATATGATCAGAGGAGTTAATATGATCAGAGGTGTTAATATGATCAGAGGTGTTAATATGATCAGAGGAGAGATAATATGATCAGAGGAGAGTTAATATGATCAGAGGTGTGAATATGATCAGAGGAGAGTTAATATGATCAGAGGAGAGTTAATATGATCAGAGGAGAGTTAATATGATCAGAGGTGTTAATATGATCAGAGGAGAGTTAATATGATCAGAGGTGTTAATATGATCAGAGGTGTTAATATGATCAGAGGAGATAATATGATCAGAGGTGTTAATATGATCAGAGGTGTTAATATGATCAGAGGTGTTAATATGATCAGAGGAGAGTTAATATGATCAGAGGAGAGTTAATATGACCAGAGGTGTTAATATGATAAGAGGAGAGTTAATATGATCAGAGATGTTAATATGATCAGAGATGTTAATATGATCAGAGGAGAGTTAATATGATCAGAGGAGTTAATATGATCAGAGGAGAGTTAATATGATCAGAGGAGTTAATATGATAAGAGGAGTTAATATGATCAGAGGAGTTAATATGATCAGAGGAGAGTTAATATGATCAGAGGAGTTAATATGATCAGAGGTGAGTTAATATGATCAGAGGAGAGAAAATAAGATCAGAGGTGTTAATATGATCAGAGATGAGTTAATATGATCAGAGGTGTTAATATGATCAGAGGAGAGTTAATATGATCAGAGATGTTAATATGATAAGAGGAGAGTTAATATGATCAGAGGTGTTAATATGATCAGAGGAGTTAATATGATCAGAGGAGTTAATATGATCAGAGGTGAGTTAATATGATCAGAGGAGAGTTAATATGATCAGAGGTGTTAATATGATCAGAGGTGTCAATATGATCAGAGGAGTTAATATAATCAGAGGAGTGAATATGATCAGAGGAGAGTTAATATGATCAGAGGAGAGTTAATATTATCAGATATTATGAGAGGTGTTAATGTGATCAGAGGTGTTAATATGATCAGAGGAGTTAATATGATCAGAGGTGTTAATATGATCAGAGGTGTTAATATGATCAGAGGTGTTAATATGATCAGAGGAGAGTTAATATGATCAGAGGAGAGTTAATATGACCAGAGGTGTTAATATGATCAGAGGAGAGTTAATATGATCAGAGATGTTAATATGATCAGAGGAGAGTTAATATGATCAGAGGTGTTAATATGATCAGAGGAGAGTTAATATGATCAGAGGAGTTAATATGATCAGAGGTGTTAATATGATCAGAGGATAGTTAATATGACCAGAGGAGTTAATATGATCAGAGGAGAGTTAATATGATCAGAGGTGAGTTAATATGATCAGAGGTGTTAATATGATCAGAGGAGTTAATATGATCAGAGGTGTTAATATGATCAGAGGAGAGTTAATATGATCAGAGATGTTAATATGATCAGAGGTGTTAATATGATCAGAGGTGAGTTAATATGATCAGAGGAGAGTTAATATGATCAGAGGAGTTAATATGATCAGAGGTGTTAATATGATCAGAGGTGTTAATATGATCAGAGGAGTTAATATGATCAGAGGAGTTAATATGATCAGAGGTGAGTGAATATGATCAGAGGAGAGTTAATATGATCAGAGGTGTTAATATGATCAGAGGTGTTAATATGATCAGAGGAGTTAATATAATCAGAGGAGTTAATATGATCAGAGGAGAGTTAATATGATCAGAGGAGTTAATATGATCAGAGGAGAGTTTATATGATCAGAGGAGTTAATATGATCAGAGGTGAGTTAATATGATCAGAGGAGAGTTAATATGATCAGAGGAGTTAATATGATCAGAGGTGTTAATATGATCAGAGGTGTTAATATGATCAGAGGAGTTAATATGATCAGAGGTGTTAATATGATCAGAGGAGAGTTAATATGATCAGAGGTGTTAATATGATCAGAGGAGAGTTAATATGATCAGAGATGTTAATATGATCAGAGGTGTTAATATGATCAGAGGTGTTAATATGATCAGAGGTGTTAATATGATCAGAGGTGTTAATATTATCAGAGGAGTTAATATGATCAGAGGTGAGTGAATATGATCAGAGGAGAGTTAATATGATCAGAGGAGAGTTAATATGATCAGAGGAGTTAATATGATCAGAGGTGTTAATATGATCAGAGGTGAGTGAATATGATAAGAGGAGAGATAATATGATCAGAGATGTTAATATGATCAGAGGAGAGTTAATATGATCAGAGGTGTTAATATGATCAGAGGAGAGTTAATATGACCAGAGGTGTTAATATGATCAGAGGAGAGTTAATATGATCAGGGGTGTTAATATGATCAGAGGAGAGTTAATATGATCAGAGGAGTTAATATGATCAGAGGTGTTAATATGATCAGAGGAGAGTTAATATGATCAGAGGTGTTAATATGATCAGAGGAGTTAATATGATCAGAGGAGTTAATATGATCAGAGGAGTTAATATAATCAGAGGAGTTAATATGATCAGAGGAGAGTTAATATGATCAGAGGAGTTAATATGATCAGAGGAGAGTTAATATGATCAGAGGAGTTAATATGATCAGAGGTGAGTTAATATGATCAGAGGAGAGTTAATATGATCAGAGGAGTTAATATGATCAGAGGTGTTAATATGATCAGAGGTGAGTTAATATGATCAGAGGTGTTAATATGATCAGAGGTGTTAATATGATCAGAGGTGTTAATATGATCAGAGGTGTTAATATGATCAGAGGAGAGTTAATATGATCAGAGGAGTTAATATGATCAGAGGTGTTAATATGATCAGAGGAGAGTTAATATGATCAGAGGTGTTAATATGATCAGAGGTGTTAATATGATCAGAGGTGTTAATATGATCAGAGGAGAGTTAATATGATCAGAGGTGTTAATATGATCAGAGAGAGTTAATATGATCAGAGGTGTTAATATGATCAGAGGTGTTAATATGATCAGAGGTGTTAATATGATCAGAGGTGTTAATATGATCAGAGGAGTTAATATGATCAGAGGTGAGTTAATATGATCAGAGGAGAGTTAATATGATCAGAGGAGTTAATATGATCAGAGGAGAGTTAATATGATCAGAGGTGTTAATATGATCAGAGGAGAGTTAATATGATCAGAGGTGTTAATATGATCAGAGGTGTTAATATGATCAGAGGTGTTAATATGATCAGAGGAGTTAATATGATCAGAGGAGTTAATATGATCAGAGGTGAGTGAATATGATCAGAGGAGAGTTAATATGATCAGAGGTGTTAATATGATCAGAGGTGTTAATATGATCAGAGGAGTTAATATGATCAGAGGAGTTAATATAATCAGAGGAGTTAATATGATCAGAGGAGAGTTAATATGATCAGAGGAGTTAATATGATCAGAGGAGAGTTTATATGATCAGAGGAGTTAATATGATCAGAGGTGAGTGAATATGATCAGAGGAGAGTTAATATGATCAGAGGAGAGTTAATATGATCAGAGGAGTTAATATGATCAGAGGTGTTAATATGATCAGAGGTGTTAATATGATAAGAGGAGTTAATATGATCAGAGGTGTTAATATGAACAGAGGAGTTAATATAATCAGAGGAGTTAATATGATCAGAGGTGAGTGAATATGATCAGAGGAGAGTTAATATGATCAGAGGAGTTAATATGATCAGAGGAGAGTTTATATGATCAGAGGAGTTAATATGATCAGAGGTGAGTTAATATGATCAGAGGAGAGTTAATATGATCAGAGGAGTTAATATGATCAGAGGTGTTAATATGATCAGAGGTGTTAATATGATCAGAGGTGTTAATATGATCAGAGGAGAGTTAATATGATCAGAGGTGTTAATATGATCAGAGATGAGTTAATATGATCAGAGGTGTTAATATGATCAGAGGTGTTAATATGATCAGAGGAGAGTTAATATGATCAGAGGTGTTAATATGATCAGAGGTGTTAATATGATCAGAGGAGTTAATATGATCAGAGGAGAGTTAATATGATCAGATGTGTTAATATGATCAGAGGAGTTAATATGATCAGAGGTGAGTGAATATGATCAGAGGAGAGTTAATATTATCAGAGGTGTTAATGTGATCAGAGGTGTTAATATGATCAGAGGAGGTAATATTATCAGAGGTGTTAATGTGATCAGAGGTGTTAATATGATCAGAGGAGTTAATATGATCAGAGGTGTTAATATGATCAGAGGTGTTAATATGATCAGATGTGTTAATATGATCAGAGGAGAGTTAATATGATCAGAGGAGTTAATATGATCAGAGGTGTTAATATGATCAGAGGAGTTAATATGATCAGAGGAGAGTTAATATGATCAGATGTGTTAATATGATCAGAGGAGTTAATATGATCAGAGGTGAGTGAATATGATCAGAGGAGAGTTAATATGATCAGAGGTGTTAATGTGATCAGAGGTGTTAATATGATCAGAGGAGGTAATATTATCAGAGGTGTTAATGTGATCAGAGGTGTTAATATGATCAGAGGAGTTAATATGATCAGAGGTGTTAATATGATCAGAGGAGTTAATATGATCAGAGGAGTTAATATGATCAGAGGTGAGTGAATATGATCAGAGGAGAGTTAATATGATCAGAGGTGTTAATATGATCAGAGGTGTTAATATGATCAGAGGAGTTAATATGATCAGAGGAGTTAATATAATCAGAGGAGAGTTTATATGATCAGAGGAGTTAATATGATCAGAGGAGAGTTTATATGATCAGAGGAGTTAATATGATCAGAGGTGAGTTAATATGATCAGAGGAGAGTTTATTTGATCAGAGGAGTTAATATGATCAGAGGAGTTAATATGATCAGAGGAGTTAATATGATCAGAGGAGAGTTTATTTGATCAGAGGAGTTTATATGATCAGAGGAGTTAATATGATCAGAGGTGAGTTAATATGATCAGAGGAGAGTTTATTTGATCAGAGGAGTTAATATGATCAGAGGTGAGTTAATATGATCAGAGGAGTTAATATGATCAGAGTTAGATCTATTTGTGACATCAGGATTTATTCACACAAATCATGATAAATCAATAAGACATTAACAATCAATTGATTAAACCTACTAACATTAAATTATGATTAAGAAAGAAAGTAAACAATTAAGTAAAACAAATAAAAATGAGAAAGAACATATGGAAAATTACTTTCTTAAAATGATGATATGAACTTTCAGGTATTATAATTACTAACTACAGGTAGAAAGGTGTGAGCTTCATTAATCATCATTGATTATATTACAGCTGATTGAATTCATTCTAAACAAGTAGCTTGAACCTGGACTGTTGATGGACTTGTTGGTTCTGGACTGAGAGGATTTTTATTATGAACTGGTTCTGTAATCAGATTAGAACCTCTTCAGATGCAGTTTATTGTTAAACTAAAACACCTGAGTCTTTAACACTAACTCACTTGTGCTTTACCTGCTCTTCAGATTTATCACCTGAGGACACCTTGTGCAGGTATTACTGTCATGTAAAGTATCGAAGCGTGAAACATTAAGTTCAGTTTCCTGATTAAAATCCACTTTGACGTGGAAGAAATGAATCAGACAAGATTCAGATTCTCATTCAAACTAAAACACGAACCAAAGTTTATTAAAACCTCCAGAATTCATCACACAAGGAAGAAAAAATTAATTGCACTTCATGTTTAAAGATTTTTTTTATAAAATGTATAAATTGTCCAACAATGTCGCAGAGTCTTTCTGACTCCTTTGTCTCCATGACAACCACCATTCTCCTGCCCATCCTCGGGAGTTCTGGAGAAGTTCAGGACTCTGTGTTGATCGTGGAAACCTTATCGATGGACTGCAGGAGCTGAGACACCAAACGCAGAGTCTCCGCTTCTCCCAGGAGCCGTCTGATCACGCACACACAAAACACAGGTACAGGAGTGTGAGACAGAGTCTGTCTGTTGGAACATAAACAAACTCCAATTCCGTTCCAGAAGGTTTGGTTAACTTACCATCAGATAAACCCTGAACTCATGGTTAACCAACCAAGAACCGGCTTAACCTGAGTATGTCGGTTCTAGAACACCTGATAAGAATCTGGTTAATTAACCTACTCCTTGTTAACCTTGTTGGTCTGAACACATTAAGACCCTCTTAATGGATCACCGAATTCATGAGTCACAATGGAAAGTGAAGGGGGGGGGGGCAGCATATTATTCAGAAGCAGAGCTTGAAGTCTTGATGCTGCTTATAAAGAATTCATTCTAATAATTATAAAGAACATCAAAATAGCTGCAGCAGCAAAAGACAGAATGTTGGTAAAATATAACAGTAAATGTTTGACTTTAACAGTATAACTCTCAACTCTTATTATTTTGATTTAAAAAAATTAAATTTCATTTTAATTATTCATTTTCCACCCTTTATTCCTAACTTGGGTTGTGGGGCGCTGGATGTCTAATCTAAAATGTTTTTTGGTATTTTGAATAAAAAATAAAAATGGACTTTCTTTTACCACCAATGTGTTAAGAGTAAAATAATAATGTAAATGAACTTAGACATATTGACTCCTTGTTTAATCAGATTTAATCTGTCTGGAACCTGAAGAACTTTGTACCAAGTCAAGATGAAACACGAGAATATTGTGAACTGTGTTACTAAAAAAAACTCATTCTTTGAATTATGTAAATCAAACTGATTCTTCTTCATCACGTGATCTATCAACACCAGGGATTGAACCATAATCCTCTAGATGAGAGGCGAGTACACTCCCACTAGACTACAGTATCCAGCTTGTTACCATGTGTCTGTGTGTCTAGTCATATTATGTAGTTTGTTTTATTGATTTATAGTAACACACTACATTTTACATTCAGTGATGAGAACGTTGTTGTAATATTGGACATTGTAATTAGATTACTCCTATTAAAGTCCAAACGCTGCAGGATCATCATCAAACGGACATGTCATGCTCAAAACCCTCTTTGGAACAACCTCACCTACTACTACTACTACTACTACTACTACTACTACTACTACTACTACTGTCATTTAGCAGACGCTTTTATCCAAAGCGACTTACATTGAGAGAACATAGAAGCAAGAAATCAAAGAGAAGGAAACAATATAAGGAGGCGGACTGTTTGGAGTCCAGTTTAATTCCGACGCTGATACATCAAGTGTATCAATTTTTTTTTTTTTTTCACCTGGAACATAACCTGCTCCCGACCAGGTTATGGTCAGAGATTAAGTTGCTATGGTTACTAACATCTACAAACTTATCCGGTTATGTTACATAACCTGCTTTCTGGAATGGACAGCTGATCAGATTCGTTTGTGTAGGTTGTCATTCATCCAGGACGTAGTCATCTTTAAAAAAGTTAATAAAAACAGCTGGACTGATGTCCAAAAGGCGTCTAGGATGAGACAAAGCAGTCCAGTTCTTTATTAACATTTCAAGACTATAAACAGGTATTAGTTCTGCTGTCAGACTGTTGATGTTCCACACTGAAGGTTAACTCCAGACACACACAATATGCATGTCTGTGTGTGTGTTACTGCAGCTACTGACCGGATGGAAGAGTGGGCGTGGCTTGCAGACTTGTTCAGGTACTCAGATGCCAACTGAGC
>SSNP01000335.1:130934-142996 GCA_006937955.1 Pachypanchax playfairii
CGGTTCTGTCCGGACCGGGTTCGGGTCGGTTATCTCTGTGAATGTTTTGGTCTCGTGTTGTCACACCGATACCAGCTGGTCCAAAACAAACTCCTGTATAAAATCTTGTAAGTTGAAACCACGTGTTTGGCTGCTGCTTTAGCAACTGTAACTGACAACAACAACAAAGATTTGTTTGTTTCCTTGAATCTTTGACGTGTTTATCCGTCACGTGAACAAACATCCTAAATCTGACAGTGAACAGGATCTGGTTCAGAACTCTGACCTCAGACCTGCTGATCATGTAATAATAATACACAGTAATATATTACTGATATTTAATGAATTTGATCAAAATAAGATGACAAATAGTTCTAATGTTACAGTTAGTCTGTACAAACACACGGAGACATAAAGGATTCAGTTCTGAGTCCAGTGTTTGAAAATAGAGACACAACGTAACATGTTTTATGTTTATGATGTTCTAATACGCTGGTGTTCTGGAGAACCTCAGATCCTACTAGAACAGAGCCAGGATCATAAAGACCTGCAGCTACCATGGCTTCTGGTTTGTCCACAGATTGCAGGATGTCTGAGGAGATTCCACCCCAAGGGGCGTCATCCCAGTCCCAAACCCAATCCACCCTGTCCCCGTCCCAGTCCCGGTCTCAGTCTCAGCCAGGTTCCAGTTCTTCCAGCGGGCCAACTTCAGCCAGCCAATCATCCAGCGGCTCTGGCACTCTAAGCAGCGTGGACACCATCCCAGTCACCCTACCGTCTGTTCCAGAAGAACCAGAACCACAGCCCTGGGGCCGGCTGCTGCCTATGGCCCGGGGTTTCAGGAGTCACGGTAACCAGAACTTACATCCCATTAATCACACAGTCTGAGGCTGGACCTAAAACCCGGAGTGGAAGACGCCATCATACAGCTAGAACCCTCTACAGGAGAAGGTTCTAGCTGTGGACGGGAAGGTTCTCCTGTAGAGGGTTCTAGCTGTGGACGGGAAGGTTCTCCTGTAGAGGGTTCTAGCTGTGGACAGGAAGGATCTCCTGTAAAGGGTTCTAGCTGTGGACGGGAAGGATCTCCTGTAGAGGGTTCTAGATGTGGACGGGAAGGATCTCCTGTAGAAGGTTCTAGCTGTGGACAGGAAGGATCTCCTGTAGAGGGTTCTAGATGTGGACGGGAAGGATCTCCTGTAGAGGGTTCTAGCTGTGGACGGGAAGGATCTCCTGTAGAGGGTTCTAGATGTGGACGGGAAGGATCTCCTGTAGAGGGTTCTAGATGTAGACGGGAAGGATCTCCTGTAGAGGGTTCTAGCTGTGGACGGGAAGGATCTCCTGTAGAGGGTTCTAGATGTAGACGGGAAGGATCTCCTGTAGAGGGTTCTAGATGTGGACTGGAAGGTTCTCCTGTAGAGGGTTCTAGCTGTGGACGGGAAGGATCTCCTGTAGAGGGTTCTAGCTGTGGACGGGAAGGTTCTCCTATAGAGGGTTCTAGATGTGGACAGGAAGGATCTCCTGTAGAGGGTTCTAGCTGTAGACGGGAAGGATCTCCTGTAGAGGGTTCTAGATGTGGACTGGAAGGTTCTCCTGTAGAGGGTTCTAGATGTGGACTGGAAGGTTCTCCTATAGAGGGTTCTAGATGTGGACTGGAAGGATCTCCTGTAGAGGGTTCTAGATGTGGACGGGAAGGATCTCCTGTAGAGGGTTCTAGATGTGGACGGGAAGGATCTCCTGTAGAGGGTTCTAGATGTAGACGGGAAGGATCTCCTGTAGAGGGTTCTAGATGTGGACGGGAAGGATCTCCTGTAGAGGGTTCTAGATGTAGACGGGAAGGATCTCCTGTAGAGGGTTCTAGATGTGGACGGGAAGGTTCTCCTAACTCTAACTCTAAGTGAAGAGTAGTAGCACATTGAATAACATTTTAATTCGTTGGTAATGGAACTTTAAAGTAACTGTTTGTTTGTTTGTTTGTTTGTTTGTTTGTTTACAGACTGTATAGATGACAAGTACCTGTTTGGACGGGACTCCAGGTGTAACTACGTCCTGGATGATCCTGCTGAAAGAGGTTCTAAAAAGTTCCGAATCTACAGCAAGAAACACTTTCTGATCTACAGAGTAAGAATCCTGATCCTTGAATTGGACAACCTACACTGCTGTAATTAGTGTTCATTTCATCAGTCATTTTTAGATTTAGTATTAGTTTTAGTCCAGTTTCAATCACACTTGTTAGTTTTTATCATATTTAGTAGTCAACCTTATCTTGTTTTTATATTGTCTAGTTTTATTCAGAACAATCATTTTACCCATTTACTGTTTAGCAGATAATATTGAACATTTCTATCTGATCTAAAGTTATTTCACACATTTTCTCTCATCTATTTGCTGAAACACAATTCATCAGAAGAAAGCCTCTTCTATGCCCTTGCCAAAAAAAAGTTTGAAGTTTGCAAATGAACATATGGACAAGCTTGATGCATTTCAGAAACAAGTTCTGTGGACCGATGAGGTTAAAATAAAACTTTTTGAATGAGGTACGTTTGGAGAAGAAAGGCCACAGAATTTAATGAAAAGAACCTCTGTCCAACTGATAAGCATGGGGGGGGGTTAGGGTTGTATTGGACCTCTGTCCAACTGATAAGCATGGGGGGGTTAGGGTTGTATTGGACCTCTGTCCAACTGATAAGCATGGGGGGGGTTAGGGTTGTATTGGACCTCTGTCCAACTGATAAGCATGGGGGGGTTAGGGTTGTATTGGACTTCTGTCCAACTGATAAGCATGGGGGGGGGGTTTGGGTTGTATTGGACTTCTGTCCAACTGATAAGCATGGGGGGGGGTTAGGGTTGTATTGGACCTCTGTCCAACTGATAAGCATGGGGGGGGGGTTAGGGTTGTATTGGACCTCTGTCCAACTGATAAGCATGGGGGGGTTAGGGTTGTATTGGACCTCTGTCCAACTGATAAGCATGGGGGGGGGGGGTTGTTTCGTAGCCAGTGGCACGAGGAAAGTAGAAGGAAAAGTTGATTCAATAAGATTTTGGTAAATTTTGGACGCTAACCTGAAGTTAAAGAGAAGGTGGCTTCTACAAATGGACAATGACCCTAAATACAACATCTAATCTGTACTTTAATGTCTTTTGGAAATATTTACATTTTTTTTTTTTTTTTTGCTTCTTTATACACATTATTACAAATGTTTGCCTGGGGTGCCCAAACTTTTGACCCCCACTGTAACTTGTAGGGTGTAAGGGCTTTGAGTCGTACAACTAGAACAAATATAGGATGTTTACCATTTTAAATGTGAACCAGAGACAAATACCTTGTGTGTGTGTGTTACATACTGGACCAAATAAACCTGATTATGATTCTGTCAGTATGACAGTCACAGTGTTATACAGTGTTCTGGATCATCATGTGGCTGTTGGACTTTGAACACTTTGAAAATAAAACCTGTCTTTGTGACTTCCCCCACCTTTCTGTGTGTCTGTCCATCAGGAGGGTTCTGAGGTCTTTGTGGAGGACTACAGTAATAATGGGACGTTTGTGGATGGAGTTCTGGTCGGTCAAAATAAGAAGCTTCCTCTAATCAATAATGCAGTTCTTTCTTTGGCTGAGCAACGAAACCGAGGTGACACATCTGACATACCTCCCCCTGGGTTATGTGACCCTTCTGCAAAACTTGTTTACATAAAACCATTTATTTATTTTTGTTCTTTAAAGGGACTCTGAGGAGGTTTAACAACAAATAAATGTATTGAACTAATTTCTTCCTCTTAAATGTTCCAACAATGTCCGGGTCACTAGAAAGAGCCCAGGCATTTTCACCATAGTTGTCTCTATATGCATGTAAAATCATTTTATTAGTTATTAATAGAGCTTGTTCGGGTCGGACACACACAGTACTTTCCAGAGGCACTTGAATGCATCATGAAATCATGTGTTCACGCGTTAGGCATAGTGTTTGCTATCACTAGCTAAAAGCTGCAGAGAGTAGCGTTTGAAGCATGGACTCTACCGAAAACAAGAGAACGGACTCCAGCCCAGACCCCAACCAGGAAAAAGGAACCAGTAGGTTTTTCCAGTGTGACAAAAAGGGAGTAACTTGAGTCGGATCGACGGAGGTAAAGATCAGTTCGGCATTTGAGAAGTGGAAAATGCTGAGAGAATCTCGATATGAGAAAAGACCTGCAGTATGAGTCGTTTTTACTTGAAAGGTAAGAAATTATTACTTAAAGCAGAACTAAGTAAGTTTTGCTCTCGATCTCCCCCTACTGGTCCCCTGTGAAAGCTCACTGTCGTAACGTTCCCCCGCCGCAGACCCCCCAACAACAACGCGCAGAGAACGCTTTTGCAAGAAGAAAGAAAAACAAAACCAAGAAAATGTCTCGACAGGTGAGTATTATTGTCATCTTTGCGCTCCTAAGGGTGGCGTTGCTAACAACGGCAAGGGCTTCATGCTTGTATTTATGTACGTGAGTGTGAGTGCCGTAAAGCAGGTTTGTTCTCGCGAGATTAGTCGGGTCCGATCCACTGAAAGTTGCAAGTGCTGCTTTCAGGACACAGACCCCGGAGGGAGGAGAGGGACCCACGAATCACCCCGCCAAGTCCTTGTTTACCCCCACAGGGACTCTAGAAAACATTTATTGAGGTGAAAAAACTTACTTAGTTCTGCTTTAATACGTAGAAAAGAGTTGTCAGATTCTGTGACTGTACTGAGTGAGTCATCTTCTCAGGAAGAAGATCTTTGGTTGGAACACTGGAACACCTGCTCGTTAAGCTGCTCGTTAAGCTGCTCGTTAAGCTGCGTGGGCGGAGAAGAAGCAGACACTTATTCAGAGCCTGGTCTGGATTACACTCCTCGGACTCTCCTGAGCTCTGTGAAACCTGGAGTCATCCGAACCCGCCTCTCCTGTCTCTCTGTCTGCTCATGGTGCTGAGTTTGATCAGTATTGAAAATAAAATCAGTTTTAACAACTCTGAAATCTGAGTCCATGAAAAGTTGATGCTTTCAGGAGTTTCCACATATTTTCTGTAGTAGAAACATTTTTAATCTGTCTGACGTGCTCACAGCTGATTTGGTTTAAATATCATACATTACATTTATTATCTCAGTAGAAGTCATGCGGTAAATGCTGTACAGGACTGACTCAGCTGTGAGTGCACATACAACATGCGCATGCCTCATGCATTAGTTTACCATTAAGGCTGCAGTTACGCGCTTGGCCTGACGGGACAATCATGAGTCCAATAATTTCTAAACCACTTCTCGTCCCTTTAAAGTCCAGCTGTAAGAAAAACTACAAATATTTATGGTGTTTACATAAATAAATCACAACTGGGGTGTTTGATTTAATTTCAAATTCCATAACTACCTTTAAAATGTACTTCACTGTAGCACAAATGTGTTCTGCACACGGGCGAATACCATGTAACATCAGGCATGTACTCTTCTGATTGATTCCGGTTCTAGATAGACCCCCTCCCAACGGGTCCTCAAGTGAAATTCAAGTCTTTTAAAGACTTTTTTAAGACAATGTACAATATATCTAAAATTAATACCCATTTCTCGCCCTTTTTCACAACAATACTGGCAAAGAAAAATGAAATCCCTAAATTTCAGAACATTAATTTATTCACCAAACAGAACCACGGTAGTCCTGCATGTTAAATATAAAAAAAATCTGTGGCTATTAACAAAATAAGCAACAAACAACACGTGACTCAATAGTTGTTATTTTAAGTCAAAATTTTCAAACAAACTGATGCCCTTGCTGATAAAGGGTTGCTTTGTTTCAAACATTCAGTGTTTCAGCGTCTTATCAATTCACATGAACTTGGATACTCAGCTAACTTAGCTAACTGCTAATTATCTGCTAACCTGAAAGAAAATAAAAAAAAAACTCTTGAAGAAAAATCTTCAGCTTCAGAGCAGCTAAACAGTTTGAGATTTTCAGATAAGTGTTTTAATTCAGTGTTTATTTAACTTTATGATTTTATAACATTTGGCTAGCTATCTAAAAAACTGTTGGGCGGGCGTTGTACTCTGGCAGAAGGGAGATTGCCTTTCATTAAGAGGACTGCAGATTCGATCCGTGGGGCCGACAGGCTATGTGTCGAAGTATCCTTGTGCAAGATACTGAACCCACAGCCGCTCCCCGGGCGCCGTCAAGATGGCTGCCCTCTGCTCCTCACCTCACGGGGAGGATGGGTCAAATGCAGAGCGGAATTTTCCCACGAGGGATTAATATAGTATATATACAGTGGGGCAAAAAAGTATTTAGTCAGCCACCAATTGTGTAAGTTCTCCCACTTAAAAAGATCAGAGAGGCCTGTAATTTTCATCATAGGTATACCTCAACTATGAGAGACAAAATGAGGAAAAAAAATCCAGAAAATCACATTGTCTGATTTTTAAAGAATTTATTTGCAAATTATGGTGGAAAATAAGTATTTGGTCAATAACAAAAGTTAATCTCAATACTTTGTTATATAGCCTTTGTTGGCAATGACAGAGGTCAAACGTTTTCTGTAAGTCTTCACAAGGTTTTCACACACTGTTGCTGGTATTTTGGCCCATTCCTCCATGCAGATCTCCTCTAGAGCAGTGATGTTTTGGGGCTGACGCTGGGCAACACGGACTTTCAACTCCCTCCAGAGATTTTCTATGGGGTTGAGATCTGGAGACTGGCTAGGCCACTCCAGGACCTTGAAATGCTTCTTACGAAGCCACTCCTTCGTTGCCCGGGCGGTGTGTTTGGGATCATTGTCATGCTGAAAGACCCAGCCACGTCTCATTTTCAATGCCCTTGCTGATGGAAGGAGGTTTTCACTCAAAATCTTACGATACATGGCCCCATTCATTCTTTCCTTTACACGGATCAGTCGTCCTGGTCCCCTTGCAGAAAAACAGCCCCAAAGCATGATGTTTCCACCCCCATGCTTTACAGTAGGTATGGTGTTCTTTGGATCCAACTCAGCATTCTTTCCCCTCCAAACACGACAAGTTGAGTTTCTACCAAAAAGTTCTATTTTGGTTTCATCTGACCATATGATGTTCTCCCAATCCTCTTCTGGATCATCCAAATGCTCTCTAGCAAACCGCAGACGGGCCTGGACGTGTCCTGGCTTCAGCAGGGGGACACGTCTAGCACTGCAGGATTTGAGTCCCTGGCGGCGTAGTGTGTTACTGATGGTAGCCTTTGTTACTTTGGTCCCAGCTCTCTGCAGGTCATTCACTAGGTCCCTCCGTGTGGTTCTGGGATTTTTGCTCACCGTTCTTGTGATCATTTTGACCCCACGGGGTGAGATCTTGCGTGGAGCCCCAGATCGAGGGAGATTATCAGTGGTCTTGTATGTCTTCCATTTTCTAATAATTGCTCCCACAGTTGATTTCTTCACACCAAGCTGCTTACCTATTGCAGATTCAGTCTTCCCAGCCTGGTGAAGGTCTACAATTTTGTTTCTGGTGTCCTTTGACAGCTCTTTGGTCTTGGCCATAGTGGAGTTTGGAGCGTGACTGTTTGAGGTTGTGGACAGGTGTCTTTTATACTGATAACGAGTTCACACAGGTGCCATTAATACAGGTAACGAGTGGAGGACCGAGGAGCCTCTTAAAGAAGTTACAGGTCTGTGAAAGCCAGAAATCTTACTTGTTTGTAGGTGACCAAATACTTATTTTCCACCATAATTTGCAAATAAATTCTTTAAAAATCAGACAATGTGATTTTCTGGATTTTTTTTCCTCATTTTGTCTCTCATAGTTGAGGTATACCTATGATGAAAATTACAGGCCTCTCTGATCTTTTTAAGTGGGAGAACTTACACAATTGGTGGCTGACTAAATACTTTTTTGCCCCACTGTATTTGGTGACCAACTGATGTTAGTACTGTTACTGATCCAATATAACTGAATTGACACACTGCTGCTGAGTGACAACAGAAACTGACCAATCAGAGGACAGGGTAATAAGCCACAGGCTCCACCTCCAAAGTGCCAAAAGTCTGATTTCAAGCAGCATAGATCGTGCAATTAAACGCATTTGAGAGTCAAGCGCGTGCTTGTCTTTGCTGTGTGCTCGTTAATTAACATGTGCACGCTCTTGTATGCTTGTAGAGGCTGTTTACATGCTCACAGTATAGAAATGATCTCTTGCCATGTATGTTTCTACCCAAGTAACAACTTCCTCACGCGAATCACTTGTATTCGCTCAGTGTTCAGTGTGCACGTGCAGAATGCATTCATGACTTTTGACTAATTAGATGACATATAAACAAGGGTACACATAAGTGGTCTGCAGGTGCGCATGTGCTGTATAAATATTAAAGATGAAAAGTTGCAACACACGTTTGCATACTTAAAGTGTAACTTCCCCCAAATCAACATTTTTGCTGATAAACTCTATAAATGAGTGTTTAATAGTCCTGTCTACATTTATGGGTCTTGTTTTTGGTATTTTAGCACATTTTTATACAACTATTCATTTTATACCCTAAACCGTTAATGGAGCGCCCTCTTCAGGTTAAAACGTTACACTGCACTTGAATTTGAATCAGGCATTTCTATTGGATAAGACTTTATTTTTTCTATACATGACGTCATGATTCTGCTGCTGTGGGATATAAAGGAGCTCGATCTGGGCCACGCCTCCGCTCAGTAGTGAGTGAGTTTGAACAGGAAGTGGATACGGCCGTTATCAGAGTTCATTTTAGTGTTTGTGATTGTGTGAAAACATGTTTTTAACACATTACTGAAGGGTTTTCTCTTCACGCAGCCGCACATGAGGCTGAGTCACAGATATTACACCAGCTAATCCAAATTTAGATCCGCCAATCCGCTTCAGGGTGAACTATCGGATCAGAGCTGCTCGTCTCATCCAGATATTCCTCCATTTCACCTGTCCCTCTCTGGCGCGTGTGTCAGTCACAGCACAGAATGCCACACCCCCTTAGTCAGCCAGCCACTCCCATTTATCATGTTATTTTTTTAAACTTACCTAAGTTTTCCTTTAACTTTGGTTTGGCTGAGCTGCGTGAATGTTTACGTTAATTAGAGGCGGTTCATTATAAAATCAATGAAGAGTCCAGCTGACTTGTTTTGTTTGACTGATATGTTTCTCAGCCTGAACGCAGCGTCTCTGTATCAGTTTGTCAGCGTGACGGATCAAACTCATGCCCGTTTTCCATAAACTCAGTGTTATTCTGCATTTAACAGATAGATTGTCATTGATGTGTAAACTAATATTTTATATTATGTCACAAGTTATAAAATTAGTTTTAAAAAAA
Source organism: Pachypanchax playfairii (assembly GCA_006937955.1). Taxonomy (NCBI): domain Eukaryota; kingdom Metazoa; phylum Chordata; class Actinopteri; order Cyprinodontiformes; family Aplocheilidae; genus Pachypanchax; species Pachypanchax playfairii. Next base: position 140,197 of record SSNP01000335.1, read on the forward strand.
TAGTCAGTCACTAAGACTGATGTGTCTCGCAGCTGACTGCAGGTTTCCACTTTTTGCAATAAAAAAAGGGAGAAAACTATTAGTTTATATTAAAAGATAAGTGTATTTGCCTTTGATCTGCGCCATTTTGAATGCACTTAAAGCAATATGGGATATGTGGTCAATGCCCCCTTGACTCTTCACAGAACCTTTTTATCTGACAAATATTTAGCTTTCAAATTAAATATTTATTTTAGAAATTAATATTTAGGTCAGACCTAAATATTTAGTTATTTATCTACAAATATTTAATTATTTATTACATTTATTTACAAATATTTAATTTGAAGTTAAATGTTTGTTTTGGACACTAAATATTTGGTGTGCAAAACAAACATTTAACTTCAAATTAAATATTTATCTTGCTAACTAAATATTTAGTTAGTAAATGTAACATTTATTAAAAAAATAAATAACAAGGTGAAAATGTGTTTGAAAAATTAACCCCATAAATATTGCTGTTAATATTTGACTGTACAACTTTACAAACGGCACCCCATAGTTTTTACACTATTTTCCTATTTTCCTCTGTTTGCATTAGAATTGCTACTTTTTTTTATTTTGTTGCCCCTTTATGGGAAAACAACAAATAAAAGTATTCTGATTTTAACCTGTCTTGTCATATTTGTCTTGTCCCCGTCTGTCTTTTTGCAGTGTTTGTTTACATCGACCTCATGTCAGATGATCAGTCCACTTTACCTGAAGGTCTACGGGAAAAATACATGTTGACTCGACGAATTGGAACGTGAGTTTACACTAAAACCATCTCCATCCACAACACTGTGGAGCTTCACCAACTGCAGTGAAACTCCCTGATTTACCTCTCACACATTGTGCTGACTCAACTCATAAAAAGATTTGAAAACACAAAGAAATTGTTCTAAAGAATCGGTACAAAATTCTACTAAAAATATATTTTTCTGACATCAGTTCATCTCAGATGTTGGTTTTGTTTATACGGGGTTCTCCAGGTTTGAATGATGGAGTGCCTGTTGTAGTGATTACATGTGTTTGAAATCACTCAACGTCCTTTTCATTCCAAGCAGCTACATTTTCTGATTCCATTTGAGGAAGAATCAAACTCATCATTATTATTATCACAGTGAGACACTTTATTTAACCTGGAAGAGTCTTTGATGAATTTAGGTGTGTGTTTCAGAGGAGTGTGTGGTGAGGTGCGACTGGCTTTCGAGAGATCCACCTGCAGGAAAGTTGCAGTGAAAATCATTAACAAGAAGAATTTTCAGTCTGAAGGGGTGAGTCATCTCATCTGCTCTCTGATTGGTTGATGCCTCAGACTTCCTTCTGTGTGTTCTCCTCTACTCGTTTCCTTCCTTCCTACTGGAGGTCAAGGTGACGCTACAACTGCAAATGTTGAGACATGAGGACGGGCTGAGGGCAGCAATCAGGTGACCTGTTTGTTTTATTGTCCAATCACAGACAGCAACACGAAATGCAGAGACTGAGATTGAGATTCTGCAAAAAGTCGACCACGTGAGTACAAAACCAATGAAGAAGTGTAGATGCTACTTCATCATCAGTACCTCAACAGGTCTCCTCTGTCCTCTCCTCATCTCCTTTGATCTTCATCACTTCCTCTCACATAATGTCCTCTGTCCTCTCTTCGTCTTTTCTCCTTATTTTCTGTCCTGTCTGGTTTCCTTGTCTTCTGCAGCCTTGTCTAACAAAGACAGAGGATTTTTATCAGACGGAGGAGAGTTACTACATTGTTCTGGAACTGTGAGTTAAAGCCAAGTATCGCCTGTCTGATGCTCAATCTAATCCAGTGTGTGTGTGTGTGTGTGTGTGTGTGTGTGTGTGTGTGTGTGTGTGTGGGTTTGTATTTCTGACCTCCTGAGGACCAGTTTCCTGACTTTTACTATCTTTCTGGGGTCCGAGGGTTCTTGTGGGGACCGAAGCCTGGTCCCCATGAGGGGGACTCCCCTTTTTAGGGTTAGGGGTTAGGTTTATAGGTCCGGCGTCCTCGGTTAAACCTCTGCAGATGATTCAGAACGCAGCAGCACGTTTGGTCTTTAACCAGCCCAAGAGGGCTCATGTCACTCCGCTGCTCATTTCCCTGCACTGGCTTCCAGTTACAGCACGCATCAAATACAAAGCTCTGCTTCTGGCTTACCAGACTCTAACACACACAGCTCCTACTTACCTTCACTCCTTCATCCAAACCTACATTCCCACGCGTCAGCTACGCTCAGCCGCTGAAAGACGCCTAGCGCTTCCACCACAACGTGGCATGAGATCATGTTCCAAACTCTTCTCCTCTGTTGTCCCCCGATGGTGGAATGACCTACCAAACTCGGTCCAATCCTCAGAGCAGACTTAAGACTCACCTCTTTAAAGAACACTTTCAGTCTTAATGTAGAATTAATTTATGATTTATGATACCGATTTGGGAGTTTATCTCTACAAAAAATAAATAAATAAATAAATCTAGCACTTGATGTATCAGCGTCGGAATTAAACTGGACTCCAAACAGTCCGCCTCCTTATATTGTTTCCTTCTCTTTGATTTCTTGCTTGTATGTTCTCTCAATGTAAGTCGCTTTGGATAAAAGCGTCTGCTAAATGACAGTAGTAGTAGTAGTAGTAGTAGTAGTAGTAGTAGTAGTAGTAGTAGTAGTAGTAGTAGTAGTAGTAGTAGTAGTAGTAGTAGTAGTAGTAGTAGTAGTAGTGGTAGTAGTAGTAGTAGTAGTAGTAGTAGTAGTAGTAGTAGTAGTAGTGGTAGTAGTGGTAGTAGTGGTAG
>SSNP01000335.1:159332-169752 GCA_006937955.1 Pachypanchax playfairii
CCTCTGTTTAATGTAGGTTCTAGATAGATGGAACCAGAGACCACCTCCTCTGTTTAATGTAGGTTCTAGATAGATGGAACCAGAGACCACCTCCTCTGTTTAATGTAGGTTCTAGATAGATGGAACCAGAGACCACCTCCTCTGTTTAATGTAGGTTCTAGATAGATGGAACCAGAGACCACCTCCTCTGTTTAATGTAGGTTCTAGATAGATGGAACCAGAGACCACCTCCTCTGTTTAATGTAGGTTCTAGATAGATGGAACCAGCGACCGCCTCCTCTGTTTACTGTAGGTTCTAGATAGATGGAACCAGAGACCACCTCCTCTGTTTAATGCAGGTTCTAGATTAATGGAACCCGACTACACATCCTATAGTGTATTGCTCACATTCAAAATGGATCAAAGCCACAAACAGGCTAATTTTGGTGCTAAAAACTGATAGTTTTGTATATTTTATAGCACATAAAGGTAGAATTCTGTATTGCAATGGTCTATTTGTCGTATTCTGTAAATTTTTGTGTTTTAATGTGATGCAGGATCCTGCAGTCGGCTGCAAGACACACCAGTGTAACTGACTGATTCTAGTATTTTTAAAGCTAATTTTAGAACTAACTTGTCACGTAATATAAAACATTAGTTTGCACATCGGCGACCATCTATCGGCTAAATGCAGAATAACACAGTTCATGGAAAAAACAATCATCTTCATGACTTGGGTCCGTCACACTGACAAACTGATACAGAGACGCAGCATCAGCTGATCTATATAATTTCTAACGGAAATTTGCAAAGAAGTCTCCCCTTTGTTTACTATTGATATCACTGGAGTTTTTTCTGGAACTGCTACAACTTTATTTATTAAAGGTCCTGTATCATGAAAAATCAACTTTTTGGAGCTTTTAACCATGTTGTGATGCTATTTCTTTATTTAAAAGATCTCCAGAGGGGTTTTTGGCTTAATTCGTGCATTCCTGAGTAATCCTCCTGAAACCTGCGCTCTGAGCAGCTGCTTTACTCTCTCATGTAAAACGGCTGAATTGAGCCCGTCTACGTCACACTGTTGTATCAGGAAGTTCCTGACCAATCCCTGCTGCCCCTGTAGAAGGTACGAAGCGAGCTGCGAGAGTCCGAATCAATTTGTCAGGAGTTCATCACGGCAGATGTCTAACCTACAGCCCAGAGTTCCCACACTTCAACCACCTGCTGCTCTTTATTAGCATGAGCTGCTAATAAAGACTTAACAACTCGACCCTGCTAATCACATGTCAGTATGACTCCAGCTTTACAGCTGAGCTCCACGTCACCGCAGCCCGTCCCACCACCGGATAAAAGACACAGTCACTCACCCTGCCAACGCTCAGTCATACGTCCCGTTTGCCACGAGCTCCTGTTAGCCTCCGTGCTGCAGTTTATCCACCTCATTAATCCAGCCTCAGACCTCAGACGTGTCCCAGTCGATCTCTCTCTCTGTCCGCCTTGTTCTTGGCTGCTGGTCTCGCGGTCAGCGACTACGGTCGCTGCCTCCAGAAACCCGCTCCTCGCCTACGACCTGTCTCACGTCACCCGTCCGATCCCAGTCGGGTGTCATCTCCCGGGTCGGATCGCATCCAGTCGCGAGTGGACCGTCCTTCCCTCCAGACGCTCCTCACCACCGAGCGTCCTCTGACAAATTAGAACCTCCATTTTGTTGTATTTCTTTCTAAAGATTTCTCGTCGAAAATGTGCATTTGGCTGCGAGAGTTACAGAAGTTTATCTAGTGTTTCTAAACAGAAAAAAATAATCAGAGTCACATTTGGGAGGCGGGGTTTTAGATAAACTGAGCGTTTTTACTTCCTGGTCAAAGAATAACTCGAGAATATAAGTTATATTTCAGGACAAATGAAGTGAATATAACTCAAACAGTAAGGTTTTATCATATATGTGCCGATTCCAGACGTTGAAAACTGTAAAATAGCACGATACAGTCCCTTTAAAACATGTCAGGATCATCAATGGTCAAGGGTTGTTTGTTACTTTAGCAGTATAAGTGTGATTAACAAGCTAGTAGCAAATAGATAACGAAACGGGTTTGTTATCTATTGGCTACTTTATTTCAAGCCCCACCACGTCTATGATTTAATATAACTTTTTCTTTTGGAAACCAGAAGTACAAGACAATAAGTTGATAAAATGATTATGTGGTAGTTTGAAATTATACAATTGGCTTTAATTTTAACTATGCAATAGTAGACCCAAACTGTCTCTTATTTGAACCCAAATGAACTTGTTTTAAAAGTCTAGTATTATACAACTGATGTCCTTTCCCAGAATAGTTTTTGACTTTTAAATTTAAAAACCTACAATTTTAAAGTAAATTTGACTTCAAGGTTATTTATAAAGCACCAGTCATTTCAAGGCCCTTAATAGAAAAACCTGTTGGGGGCGGAGCATCAAAGCAAGTGATATGAAGAGGTTGAACAGATTGATAAGGAGGGCTGGTTCTGTTCTGGAGACTGAACTGGAGTCTCTTGAGTTGACTGTCCAAAGGAGGATGGTTCGGAAAATGAAAGTCATCATGAAAGTCATGGAGAACCTTCATCATCCTCTTCACAACACTAACTCAACAACAGAGTGTCTTCAGTCAAACGCTTCTTCGGATCTGCTGCAGCACAGACCGCTACAGGAGATCCTTCCTGTCCACAGCTAGAACCCGCTACAGGAGATCCTTCCTGTCCACAGCTAGAACCCTCTACAGGAGATCCTTCCTGTCCACAGCTAGAACCCTCTACAGGAGAACCTTCCCGTCCACAACTAGAACCCTCTACAGGAGATCCTTCCTGTCCACAGCTAGAACCCTCTACAGGAGATCCTTCCTGTCCACAACTAGAACCCTCTACAGGAGAACCTTCTTGCCCACAGCTAGAACCTTCTACAATGACTCCCTGAAGAAGAACTGAGCTACAACAACAATTAATTTCCCTTCAGGGATTAATAAAGTATTTTGGGTTTGATTTTTTTGATTTATGAACTGGAACCAGAACTTTATGAACTTATAAATAAATAAACTTAAAGCTATAGTGCCTAACTTTTGTCGCCCCCTAGCTGAATTTTGCATTATTACAACAATGAAGCTGGCGCTTCCATATGACGTACGCCCACCTGTCCCCCCCCCCTTCCCCAACTGCTATCCCTCTACCGCTGTGATTCGCGATTTCACAACATTTTTATTCTGTTTGAATAAGGACAGCTGTTGAAAAAAGATGGACTCTTCAGAAGAGGTAATTATTGTATTTTTTATTTATTTTCTGCAGAAACGCAAATAGCTTATTACAAACGGGAGACAAGGTGCCTGCTAATTTGTAACTGACAGGTTAATGAATGATCTCCTGCTACGAGACTCTCCGCTCGTCCTCCCCCTCCCTTCTTGTTGTGATGTAAAAGACGTAATTTCCTGCGCGCCAGCGCGGGAATGTCGCCGGTCGACACACAAAGTAAAAATAATATATATTGAAAAATACCGTGAGATGTTTGATGAGCCGATCGGCTTAATCTGCATTATGTCATCTCCTCTAATAGTGGCTTGGCTGAAACGGACATTCACGGACATGTAAAAGTTACGCACTATAGCTTTAAGACAGAGCTCCTTGGGTCTGACTATTATTGTTGCAGTTTATTAGAAACTACCAAAACAAATCATCAAACTAATAAAACTAAGATGACAGGTGTAGAGATTGGACTGGTGGACCAGAACTGAACATGACAATCCTACCCAGGGTTATTTTGAGGTTGTTTTATTTTCTAGGACATTCTCTAGAGGCTTCCTGTAATTTTACTTTGTAATGTTTCTTGTATTTCCTGTTTTCCTTCCCCCTGTTCTCCAGTGGTTTATTTGTCTAGTGTTTCCTGTTTTATTTTGGTTATGTTCTGTACTTCCTGTTCTCACCTATGTGCTCCTCAGTAAGTTGATTTCCCTCCACAGCTGTTTCACTTCCCCATGTGTCTAAATGTGGTTTTCAGTTCAGTGTCGCTGCATTGTCATGTCTTTGCCCCATGTGCTCATGTTTCTTGTTCTCCTGGAGTTTGTTAGAAAGTTGTTTTTTAAATAATAAACAATTTCAGTATATTTTATACGTGCACATCCTGTGTTTTTCCTTGCATTTTTGGTCCAGCATTCCCCGCATCATGACAATATCTGTACCTTTATGGGTTGATACTAGTTCTGACCTAATACCATGATTAGATGGTTGTGGGAGGGAAAAAATTCAGATGACATGCGATGGCTGACATCATATCTAATCTATAAATTGGATGAAACTAATGTGGGAAGCCATAGAGATGACCTTTGACCCTAATCTGAACCTGTTAATGAATGTGTGAAGCCTGGGACTGGTGGAACATGAGAGTCACGCTGAGAGTCTGTACCTTTATACTACTGGAGCTGGAGACAGCTTAATAGACAGATGGAGGGATGGTTCCCATAACAACAGCTAAAGTCACCATGGTAACTGAGCCCAGCAGAAAGAAACAGCTGTGACAAAACAGTTACCCCGGCAACAAAAAGCTGTCGGACTGTGTTTTAACTGTTTAAGACTTTTTTTGTGTCATTACAGATGAACGGATCAGACGGGGAGCTGGAGTACGAAGAGATCACACTGGAGAGGGTGAGGAGACACACTGTAACACATTAACACTGTTACACAGCAACACATTGTAATACAGTGACACAGTGTTGCACACTGTAATACAGTAATAACAGTGACACACACTGTAACACATCCTAACACTGTAATGCAGTAATACACTGTAACACACTGTAACACTAACAGACTGTAACACACTGTAACACACTGTAACACTAACAGACTGTAACACACTGTAACACTCTAACACTCTGTAACACAATGTAACACACTGTTACACAATGTAACACAGTAACACACTCTAACACTATGTAACACAATGTAACAATCTGTAACACACTGTAACAAACACTCTAACACTCTGTAACACAATGTAACACAGTAACACAATGTAACACACTCTAACACTCTGTAACACAATGTAACACACTGTTACACAATGTAACACAGTAACACACTCTAACACTATGTAACACAATGTAACAATCTGTAACACACTGTAACAAACACTGTAACACTCTAACAGACTGTAACACAATGTAACACACTGTAATTTAGTAACACACTGTAACACTCTGTAACACACTGTAACACTCTGTAACACACAGTAACACAATGTAACACTCTGTAACACAGTAACACAATGTAACACTCTGTAACACAGTAACACTCTCTAACATTGTAACAGAATGTAACACACTGTAACACTAACAGACTGTAACACACTATAACACTCTGTAACACACTGTAACACACTGTAACACACTCTAACACTCTGTAACACAATGTAACAATCTGTAACACACTGTAACACAATGTAACACTCTGTAACACAATGTAACAATCTGTAACACACAGTAACACTAACACACTGAAACAGTAACACTGTAACACTCTAACAGACTAACACAGTAACACACAGTAACGCTCTGTAACACACTGTAATTTAGTAACACACTGTAACACTCTGTAACACTCTGTAACACACAGTAACACACTGTAACACTCTGTAACACACAGTAACACAATGTAACACTCTGTAACACAGTAACACTCTCTAACATTGTAACAGAATGAAACACACTGTAACACTATGTAACACACTGTAACACTCTGTAACACACAGTAACACTCTAACACACTGAAACACAGTAACACACTGTAACACTCTAACAGACTAACACTGTAACACATTGTAACACTCTGTAACACACTGTAACACTCTGTAACACAATGTAACACTCTGTAACACAGTAACACTCTCTAACATTGTAACAGAATGTAACACACTGTAACACTATGTAACACACTGTAACACAATGTAACACACTGTAACACTCTTTAACACAATGTAACACACTATAACACTCTGTAACACAATGTAACACATTGTAACACTCTGTAACACAATGTAACACACTGTAACACAATGTAACACACTATAACACTCTGTAACACAATGTAACACATTGTTACACTCTGTAACACAATGTAACACACTGTAACACAGTAAAACACTGTAACACAGTAAAACTCTGTAACACTAACACTCTCTAACACTCTGTAACACAATGTAACACACTGTAACACTTGTAACACTCTGTAACACACTGTAACACTCTGTAACACACAGTAAGACAATGTAACACTCTGTAACACAGTAACACTCTCTAACATTGTAACAGAATGTAACACACTGTAACACTATGTAACACACTGTAACACAATGTAACACACTGTAACACTCTGTAACACAATGTAACACACTGTAACACAGTAACACTCTCTAACACTTTGTAACACACTGTAACACTATGTAACACACTGTAACACAGTAACACTCTCTAACACTTTGTAACACACTGTAACACAGTAAAACACTGTAACACAGTAAAACTCTGTAACTCTCTAACACTCTGTAACACAATGTAACACACTGTAACACACTATAACACAGTAACACACTCTGTAACACAATGTAACACACTATAACACAGTAACACTCTGTAACACACTGTAACACTCGAACAGACTGTAACACAGTAACACACTGGAACACTATGTAACACACTGTAACACACTATAACACAGTAACACACTGTAACACTATGTAACACACAGTAACACAATGTAACACTGTAACACAGTAACACGCTCAAACACATTGTAACAGAATGTAACACACTGTAACACTCTGTAACACACTGTAACACAGTAAAACATTGTAACACAGTAAAACTCTGTAACACACTATAACACAGTAACACACTCTAACACTCTGTAACACAATGTAAGATACTATAACACAGTAACACTCTGTAACACAATCTAACAATCTGTAACACACAGTAACACTCTAACACACTAAAACACAATAACACACTGTAACACTCTAACAGACTAACACAGTAACACACTGTAACGCTCTGAAACACTCTGTAACACACAGTAACACAATGTAACACAGTAACACTCTCTAACACATTGTAACAGAATGTAACACACTGTAACACAATGTAACACACTGTAACACTCTGTAACACAATATAACACATTGTAACACTATGTAACACTCTGTAACACAGTAACACTCTCTAACACACTGTAACACACTGTAACACAGTAAAACACTGTAACACAGTAAAACTCTGTAACACTAACACTCTGTAACACACTGTAACACACTATAAACCAGTAACACACTCTAACACTCTGTAACACAATGTAACACACTATAACACAGTAACACTCTGTAACACACTGTAACACACTATAAACCAGTAACACACTCTAACACTCTGTAACACAATGTAACACGCTATAACACAGTAACACTCTGTAACACACTGTAACACTCGAACAGACTGTAACACAATGTAAGATACTATAACACAGTAACACTCTGTAACACAATCTAACAACCTGTAACAAACAGTAACACTCTAACACACTGAAACACAGTAACACACCGTAACACTCTGTAACGCACTGTAATTCAGTAACACATTGTAACACTCTGTAACACAATGTAACACTCTGTAACACCGTAACACTCTCTAACATTGTAACAGAATGTAACACACTGTAACACTATGTAACACACTGTAAAACAATGTAACACACTGTAACACAATGTAACACACTGTAACACTCTTTAACACAATGTAAAACACTAACACTCTGTAACACAATGTAACACATTGTAACACTCTGTAACACAATGTAACACACTGTAACACAATGTAACACACTATAACACTCTGTAACACAATGTAACACATTGTAACACTCTGTAACACAATGTAACACACTGTAACACAGTAAAACACTGTAACACAGTAAAACTCTGTAACACTAACACTCTCTAACACTCTGTAACACAATGTAACACACTATGACACAGTAACACTCTGTAACACACTGTAACACTCTGTAACACACAGTAAGACAATGTAACACTCTGTAACACAGTAACACTCTCTAACATTGTAACAGAATGTAACACACTGTAACACTATGTAACACACTGTAACACACTATAACACTCTGTAACACACTGTAACACAGTAACACTTTCTAACACTTTGTAACACACAGTAACACTCTGTAACACACTGTAACACACTATAACACAGTAACACTCTGTAACACTCGAACAGACTGTAACACACTGTAACACTATGTAACACACTGTAACACAGTAACACTCTCTAACACTTTGTAACACACTGTAACACAGTAAAACACTGTAACACAGTAAAACTCTGTAACACTAACACTCTCTAACACTCTGTAACACAATGTAACACACTGTAACATTGTAACACTCTGTAACACACTGTAACACTCTGTAACACAATGTAACACACTGTAACACACTATAACACAGTAACACACTGTAACACAATGTAACACACTGTAACACAGTAACACTCTCTAACACTTTGTAACACACTGTAACACAGTAAAACACTGTAACACAGTAAAACTCTGTAACTCTCTAACACTCTGTAACACAATGTAACACACTGTAACACACTATAACACAGTAACACACTCTGTAACACAATGTAACACACTATAACACAGTAACACTCTGTAACACACTGTAACACTCGAACAGACTGTAACACAGTAACACACTGGAACACTATGTAACACACTGTAACACTCTGTAACACAATGTAACACACTGTAACACACTATAACACAGTAACACACTGTAACACTATGTAACACACAGTAACACACTGTAACACACTATAACACAGTAACACACTGTAACACTATGTAACACACAGTAACACAATGTAACACTGTAACACAGTAACACGCTCAAACACATTGTAACAGAATGTAACACACTGTAACACTCTGTAACACACTGTAACACAGTAAAACATTGTAACACAGTAAAACTCTGTAACACACTATAACACAGTAACACACTCTAACACTCTGTAACACAATGTAAGATACTATAACACAGTAACACTCTGTAACACAATCTAACAATCTGTAACACACAGTAACACTCTAACACACTAAAACACAATAACACACTGTAACACTCTAACAGACTAACACAGTAACACACTGTAACGCTCTGTAACACTCTGTAACACACAGTAACACAATGTAACACAGTAACACTCTCTAACACATTGTAACAGAATGTAACACACTGTAACACAATGTAACACACTGTAACACTCTGTAACACAATATAACACACTGTAACACAGTAAAACATTGTAACACAGTAAAACTCTGTAACACACTATAACACAGTAACACTCTCTAACACACTGTAACACACTGTAACACAGTAAAACACTGTAACACAGTAAAACTCTGTAACACTAACACTCTGTAACACACTGTAACACACTATAAACCAGTAACACACTCTAACACTCTGTAACACAATGTAACACACTATAACACAGTAACACTCTGTAACACACTGTAACACACTATAAACCAGTAACACACTCTAACACTCTGTAACACAATGTAACACGCTATAACACAGTAACACTCTGTAACACACTGTAACACTCGAACAGACTGTAACACAATGTAAGATACTATAACACAGTAACACTCTGTAACACAATCTAACAACCTGTAACAAACAGTAACACTCTAACACACTGAAACACAGCAACACACTGTAACAGACTAACACTGTAACACTCTGTAACACACTGTAACACTCTGTAACACACAGTAACACAATGTAACACTCTGTAACACAGTAACACAATGTAACACTCTGTAACACAGTAACACTCTCTAACATTGTAACAGAATGTAACACACTGTAACACTAACAGACTGTAACACACTATAACACTCTGTAACACACTGTAACACTAACACACTGTAACACACTCTAACACTCTGTAACACAATGTAACAATCTGTAACACACTGTAACACAATGTAACACTCTGTAACACAATGTAACAATCTGTAACACACAGTAACACTAACACACTGAAACAGTAACACTGTAACACTCTAACAGACTAGCACAGTAACACACAGTAACGCTCTGTAACACACTGTAATTTAGTAACACACTGTAACACTCTGTAACACACTGTAACACTCTGTAACACACAGTAACACACTGTAACACTCTGTAACACACAGTAACACTCTGTAACACAGTAACACTCTCTAACATTGTAACAGAATGAAACACACTGTAACACTATGTAACACACTGTAACACTCTGTAACACACAGTAACACAATGTAACACTCTGTAACACAGTAACACTCTCTAACA
>SSNP01000335.1:170833-185919 GCA_006937955.1 Pachypanchax playfairii
TCCTCGGTTAAACCTCTGCAGATGATTCAGAACGCAGCAGCACGTCTGGTCTTCAACCAGCCCAAAAGGGCTCATGTCACTCCGCTGCTCATTTCCCTGCACTGGCTTCCAGTTGCAGCACGCATCAAATACAAAGCTCTGCTTCTGGCTTACCAGACTCTAACACACACAGCTCCTACTTACCTTCACTCCTTCATCCAAACCTACATTCCCACGCGTCAGCTACGCTCAGCCGCTGAAAGATGCCTAGTGCTTCCACCACAACGTGGCATGAGATCATGTTCCAAACTCTTCTCCAGTGTTATCCCCCGATGGTGGAATGACCTACCAAACTCGGTCCGATCCTCAGAGTCGGCAGCTACTTTTAAGAGCAGACTTAAGACTCACCTCTTTAAAGAACACTTTCAGTCTTAATGTGGGATTAATTTATGATTTATGATAGCGATTTGAGAATTTATCTCTCACTAAAGAAGGAAAAAAAAAATAATAATAATAATAATGATACACTTGATGTATCAGCGTCGGAATTAAACTGGACTCCAAACAGTCCGCCTCCTTATATTGTTTCCTTCTCTTTGATTTCTTGTTTGTATGTTCTCTCAATGTAAGTCGCTTTGGATAAAAGCGTCTGCTAAATGACAGTAGTAGTAGTAGTAGTAGTAACACACTGTAGCACTCTGTAACACACTGTAACACACTGTAACACTCTGTAACACACTGTAACACACTATAACACAGTAACACTCTGTAACACACTGTAACACTCTGTAACACACTGTAACACACTATAACACAGTAACACTCTGTAACACACTGTAACATTCGAACAGACTGTAACACAATGTAAGATACTATAACACAGTAACACTCTGTAACACAATCTAACAATCTGTAACACACAGTAACACTCTAACACACTGAAACACAGTAACACACTGTAACACTCTAACAGACTAACACTGTAACACTCTGTAACACACTGTAATTCAGTAACACATTGTAACACTCTGTAACACACAGTAACACACTGTAACACACAGTAACACAATGTAACACTCTGTAACACAGTAACACTCTCTAACATTGTAACAGAATGTAACACTATGTAACACACTGTAACACAATGTCACACACTGTAACACAATGTAACACACTGTAACACAGTAACACTCTCTAACACTTTGTAACAGAATGTAACACTATGTAACACACTGTAACACAGTAAAACACTGTAACACACTAAAACTCTGTAACACTCTAACACTCTGTAACACACAGTAACACTCTGTAACACAGTAACACTCTCTAACATTGTAACAGAATGTAACACACAGTAACACTATGTAACACACTGTAACACAATGTAACACACTGTAACACTCTGTAAAACAATGTAACACACAGTAACACTTTCTAACACTTTGTAACACACAGTAACACTCTAACACACTGAAACACAGTAACACACTGTAACACTCTAACAGACTAACACTGTAACACACTGTAACACTCTGTAACACACTGTAATTCAGTAACACATTGTAACAGTCTGTAACACACTGTAACACTCTGTAACACACAGTAACACAATGTAACACTCTGTAACACAGTAACACTCTCTAACATTGTAACAGAATGTAACACACTGTAACACTATGTAACACACTGTAACACAATGTAACACACTGTAACACTCTGTAACACAATGTAACACACTGTAACACAGTAACACTCTCTAACACTTTGTAACAGAATGTAACACTATGTAACACACTGTAACACACTGTAACACAGTAAAACACTGTAACATAGTAAAACTCTGTAACACTCTGTAGCACACAGTAACACTCTGTAACACAGTAACACTCTCTAACATTGTAACAGAAAGTAACACACTGTGACACTATGTAACACACTGTAACACAATGTAACACACTGTAACACTCTGTAACACACTGTAACACAGTAACACTTTCTAACACTTTGTAACACACAGTAACACTCTGTAACACACTGTAACACTCTGTAACACACTGTAACACACTATAACACAGTAACACTCTGTAACACTCGAACAGACTGTAACACAATGTAAGATACTATAACACAGTAACACTCTGTAACACAATCTAACAAACTGTAACACACAGTAACACTCTAACACACTGTAACACAGTAACACACTGTAACACTCTAACAGACTAACACAGTAACACACTGTAACACTCTGTAACACACTGTAATTCAGTAACACACTGTAACACTCTGTAACACAGTAACACTCTCTAACATTGTAACAGAATGTAACACACTGTAACACTATGTAACACACTGTAACACTCTGTAACACAATGTAACACACTGTAACACTCCTTAACACAATGTAACACACTATAACACAGTAACACTCTGTAACACACTGTAACACTCGAACAGACTGTAACACAGTAACACACTGTAACACTCTGTATTACACTCTAACACTCTATAACACAATGTAAGATACTATAACACAGTAACACACTGTAACACTATGTAACACACTGTAACACTCTAACAGACTGTAACACAGTAACACTATGTAACACACTGTATCACTCTGTAACAGTCTGTAACACTCGAACACACTATAACACAGTAACACACTGTAACACTCTGTATTACACTCTAACACTCTATAACACAATGTAAGATACTATAACACAGTAACACACTGTAACACTATGTAACACACTATAACACTAACAGACTGTAACACAGTAACACACTGTAACACTCTGTAACACAATGTAACACACTATAACAACTATAACACAGTAACAGTCTGTAACACTCGAACAGACTTTAACACAGTAACACACTGTAACACTCTGTAACACACTCTAACACTCTGTAACACAATGTAAGATACTATAACACAGTAACACTCTGTAACACTCTGTAACACTATGTAACACACTGTAACACTCTAACAGACTGTAACACAGTAACACACTGTAACACTCTGTAACAAACACTGTAACTCTCTAACAGACTGTAACACAATGTAACAAACTGTTACACAATGTAAGTTTCAAGTTTATTTATTTATAAAGCGCCAGTTCATGACAAAGTAATTTCAAGGCACTTCACAGAAAAATCAACCAATTAATAATAAAACATTTTCTATCTAATGAACCACCCGATTGGGCTGAATTGTTATTTCAGCACAATCCCCCATCCTGAGCAAGCACAATTGGCGACAGTGGAAAGGAACGACTCCCTTTTAACAGGAAGAAACCTCTAGCAGAACCCGGCTCAAGATGGGCGGCCTTCTGCCTTAGCCGACTGGGGTCTGAGCTGACAGGAAAGAAACACAGACAAACACAGATGTATTTTGGCCAGTCGTCATGTCTATAGAAAGATAAACAGAGAAACAGTTAATGGCAGCAGTAACAATCAAAGCAATAACAATTTGATGGCTCTAGTGGGAATATTTCATTGTTTGTTTATGTGAGATACACCCTCCTCAGAGGCAGCCAGAGTAAAGAGAGACAGCAGAGTGAAGACATGTGGACAGTATGTCCTCCGGCAGTCTAAACCTATAGCAGCATAACTAAAGGAAAGCTCAGGAGAACCCAAGCTAACCCTGACTATAGGATTGTGTAAAAAGGAAAGTTTTAAGTCTATTCTTAAAACTACACAAGGTGTCTGCCTCACGGATAAAAAGTGGAAGCTGGTTCCACAGGAGAGGAGCCTGATAACTAAAAGCTCTTCCTCCCATTCTACTTTTAGAAATTCTAGGAACTACAAGCAGACCTGCAGTCTGAGAGCGAAGTGCTCTGTTAGGAGCATATGGAACAATAAGATCTTTAATATAAGCTGGAGCTTGGTCGTTCAAGGCCTTATACGTCAAAAGTAAAACCTTAAACTTTATTCTAGACCTTACAGGGAGCCAATGAAGTGATGCTAAAACAGGAGAAATATGGTCTCTCCTTCTAACTCTCATCAGAACTCTGGCAGCAGCATTTTGGATCAGCTGGAGGCCTTTAACAGCACTATTAGAACACCCTGATAATAATGAATTACAGTAATCAAGTCTAGAAGTAATAAATGCGTGAACTAAAGTTTCAGCATCCCTTTGATTCAAAATGCTCCTAATTTTAGCAACATTACGTAGGTGGAAGTAAGCCGTCCTGGTAACATGCTTTATATGAGAACTAAAGGACATGTCCTGGTCAAAGATAACACCCAGGTTCTTTACCTTCTTGTTGGAGGCCAAATTAATGCCATCCAACGTAGATGACTGACTACACAACTTGTTCCTAAGATTCTCAGGCCCAAAAGTCACAACCTCTGTCTTGTCTGAATTTAAAAGCAAAAAATTAAGCGTCATCCAACGTTTTACATCATTAAGACAAGCTTGTAATCTCTGCAGCTGGTTGGTCTCATCAGGCTTCATTGATAGATATAACTGAGTATCATCAGCATNCGCAGGAGAACCCAAGCTAACCCTGACTATAGGATTGTGTAAAAAGGAAAGTTTTAAGTCTATTCTTAAAACTACACAAGGTGTCTGCCTCACGGATAAAAAGTGGAAGCTGGTTCCACAGGAGAGGAGCCTGATAACTAAAAGCTCTTCCTCCCATTCTACTTTTAGAAATTCTAGGAACTACAAGCAGACCTGCAGTCTGAGAGCGAAGTGCTCTGTTAGGAGCATATGGAACAATAAGATCTTTAATATAAGCTGGAGCTTGGTCGTTCAAGGCCTTATACGTCAAAAGTAAAACCTTAAACTTTATTCTAGACCTTACAGGGAGCCAATGAAGTGATGCTAAAACAGGAGAAATATGATCTCTCCTTCTAACTCTCATCAGAACTCTGGCAGCAGCATTTTGGATCAGCTGGAGGTCTTTAACAGAACTATTAGAACATCCTGATAATAATGAATTACAGTAATCAAGTCTAGAAGTAATGAATACATGAACTAAAGTTTCTGCATCCCTTTGATTCAAAATGCTCTTAATTTTAGCAACATTACGCAGATGGAAGTAGGCCGTCCTGGTAACATGCTTTATATGAGAACTAAAGGACATGTCCTGGTCAAAGATAACACCCAGGTTCTTTACCTTCTTGTTGGAGGCCAAATTAATGCCATCCAACGTTGATAACTGACTACACAACTTGTTCCTAAGATTCTCAGGCCCAAAAGTCACAACCTCTGTCTTGTCTGAGTTTAAAAGCAAAAAATTAAGCATCATCCAACGTTTTACATCATTAAGACAAGCTTGTAATCTCTGCAGCTGGTTGGTCTCATCAGGCTTCATTGATAAATATAACTGAGTATCATCAGCATAAAAATGGAATTTTATACCATGTTGTCTAATAATTTTACCAAGCGGTAACATATATATAGTAAAGAGGATTGGTCCAAGCACTGAAACCTGAGGAACTCCATGACTGACTCTGGTATATGAAGAAGATAAATGTAACACAGTAACACACTGTATTACAATGTAACACACTGTTACACAATGTAACACAGTAACACACTGACACTCTGTAACACTTTCTAACACTCTGTAACAAACACTGTGACACTCTAACAGATTGTAACACAATGTAACACACTGTTACACAATGTAACACACTAACACAATGTAACACACTCTAATGGTGCATTCACACCGGCCCAACCATCAACTTCATAAGCGGCAAATTTATATGTAAAGTCTATGGTGGACGGGCGTCAGACAGACGTCAACAGCTCTGCGGCGCTTTGTGAGCGTTATGAGCGGCAACTTTTCAAGCTTTCCTAGTTTTTCAGGCGTTGACGCTTGAAACGCTTGAAAAGCTAGAAAAGCTCAAAGTTCAGCTAGCTGAAGTTTTGATGCTCATAACGCTCTTGAAGCGGCATATCAACCAATCAGAGCGTCTCATCGTAGTGACGTAAGACGTCACAGCACGTAGCCGGAAAGAAGCGGGATCAGCCAAAATGGAAGATAAATTAACCTCATCCAAACGTAGCTCCTGGAGCAAATGGTTAAACTCACCAAACTCAGAACTCATCTGAAGAATGGGGTGTATCCACAAACGGCGCTGATGCACCCGACGTCGACGTTGTCTAGATCTATGAAGTAAATAAATCCAAGCCACTGTCTCAATATGATCCGCCATAGCTCCGAACATCCGATACCAAAGGAAGCCCCGCCTTCGCGCTCTTTCAGGCTTTACGAGCTTTAACGCCTATGCGCTCTGACTGGCAGGTGTTATGAGCTTCAACTTCAAACGTCAAATTTGGAGCGTTATCAGCGTTACTTGACGTTGACAAAGTGGCCGGTGTGAATGCACCATAACACTCTGTAACAAACACTGTAACACTCTCTAACAAACACTGTAACACTCTAACAGACTGTAACACAATGTAACACAGTAACACAATGTAACACAATAACACACTCTAACACTCTGTAACACACTCTAACACGCTGTAACACAATGTAACACACTCTAACACTCTGTAACACACTCTAACACGCTGTAACACAATGTAACCTACTCTAACACTCTGTAACACAATGTAACAAACTGTAACACAATGTAACACACTCTAACACGCTGTAACACAATATAACACACTCTAACACTCTGTAACACAATGTAACACACTCTAACACTCTGTAACACACTCTAACACGCTGTAACACAATGTAACACACTCTAACACTCTGTAACAAACACTGTAACACTCTAACAGACTGTAACACAATGTAACACAGTAACACACTGTAACACTGTAACACTCTAACACGTGTGTCCAGGATCAGGTCCGTTTAGCACATATGTTTTTCACAAATGGTGGACTGGAAACAAAATAATTTCTAAATGTCAATCATAGATTATAGTGAGATTAAAACCTGGTGCTATCCAGTTGTCATGGGATGAGGTCTACACACTCGTCTTTCTAGAAATGTAACATGTGATTTCTGTGTGTGTTTATCAGGGAAACTCTGGTTTGGGCTTCAGCATTGCAGGAGGAACTGATAACCCTCACATTGAAGATGACCCTTCCATCTTCATAACCAAGATCATCCCAGGAGGAGCTGCTGCCCAGGATGGACGCCTCAGGTAACAAAGAGGTTCTCACCAGAACATCCCACCTCTGTTTGAGTTCAACTGATGAAGATGATCCTCAGAAACTGTTCTTCTTCAGGGTAAACGACAGCATTGTGTTTGTAAATGATGTTGATGTCCGTGAGGTCACTCACTCCTTTGCTGTGGAGGCACTGAAGGAGGCGGGGCCTGTGGTCAGGCTGTACGTTCTGAGGAGACGCCCACTGACTGAACGCATTATCCAGATCAAACTCCTGAAAGGACCAAAAGGTAAGAGCGTGTTGGGGGGGGTAGTTGTTGTGGTTATCTGAGAACCCAATTTAAAGGTTCTTTGATCAAACCGTTCAGAGTCTTTTTAGTTCAATAGGATAGTATTTTATATTTAGTGATTAATGTCATAACTGTTCTGCTGCTGATCCTTCCACTCATCATACACTCTGTACTTGGTCTGGATCTCACGGTATGACATGTACTAAACAGTCTGTCTCTGAGTGAGGCTTTATTAAAACTAGGAAGACTGAAATGTTATTTTCTCCTGAGGTGCCCCCACCACCACCCCCCACCCCCCAACTTGAGTTAAATGTAAATGTACATCCATTTACATGAGAATCAGAATCGTAATCATGTTTATTTGGTCCAGTATGTTATACACACAAGTAATTTGGTTCTGTATCACTTGTACAGACAGACAGTTTTTTAAAATCACTTTACTACAATTTTCACAACCATAATGTCATTGTTCACAACTCTAGACACAAAGCTCAAAACGGTCTTGTAACACAGTCTATCAGGTGTTCAAAATACTGAATATTGCATTCACATCTTTAAAGAAATCTTGCACTACAGACAGTGCTATCCAGGTGGATGGAACAGCTAGCGGGGAGATTTGAATGAACTCATCATTTCTTTTAACCATCTTAAATGAGTTGCATAACTAACTACGGTTGTTTAACAAAAACCACAACTCCCTTATTCATATGGGAGGCATATACGATATTCCAATGTTCAACAATATCTCAGTAGAACCTGCTCTACTGAGATGTTGGGCTGCGGCACCGCCCTCACTCCTTGTCTCAATGACAGGGACGGCGTCCCAGAGGACGCCATCCATGCAGAGAAACCACGACCAAACAAGAAAAACAAAAGCCTATGCTGGAACCAACCAATTAAGACAATCTTAAAGAGGCTCTTCCATTAAAGAGTCCATTTCATACAAATTTCAGGACTTTGTAGTTATTTCTTAAGTATTAACCTGTAATATGAAACATTTTATATCTATAAAACATCAGGAGACACTGATTAACAGACCTTTCAATCTGTCTGCATTAAAATTTGGGTGGTTCCGTCAGGCTTCGAGCAGCAACTCGTTCATATTCATTATTCCAATTTGCTGGACTCTGATTGGCTAACAAACTAGCCAATGAGAGCAAGGTATACTGTTTCCTGCCCCGCTGCGCAAGGCAACATCAGACGTTCTCTCTTCCTGTTTGCTACATCTTATGCTAACAGCTTTTAGCTAGCAGCATGCTAGGCGTGGTTTCAACTGCAGGAGCTGATGAATACTAACGAACAAAGGAGTTGTGATGAAACAGATACAGGCCGTTAGAACTCGGGTTTTATCCACTCACCGCACACTCAACCACCAGACTCCCAGCATGCAGTGTGGAAGGAAGGAAGGAAGGAAGGAAGGAAGGAAGGAAGGAAGGAAGACAGAGTCAGTGTGTAAAACAAGTTTCAGACATTAATGCAAACAGCACAGTTAAAAAGATTAAAGATAAAACAGTGACTAGATTTGGGGTACGTGCTTGACAGATTGTTGTATTTTCTAAATAAAAGAAGTGTCAGGATTGTGAGGTTGCCAGGTTGGACCCAGGTGCAGTGAGGGTGTGGAGAAAAACAAACTGAACGGGGTTTAAGGCACAACGGAAGATTTTAATAAAGAAAGTAAAATGCTGACGTGGCAGCAACAAAAACTTACATGAGGTGACAACCGAGGAATGAGTCCAGAGATGACAAACAAAAAGTAATCCATAGGGGAAGAAAAACCATAATCCAAATGAGATGATCTGAGACGGGGAACAAGACTGAGAGCTGAGACTAGGCTAGGACGAAGGACTGAGACATGAACTGTGGCTCAGAATGACTAAGATATTGACTGAGACTAACTAGTTTTGAGACAACAGACCGACGCCGACTAACACATACATGAGACTTAAATACCCAACTTAACTGATACAAAACTCAACATCAAAACAACTCAAACATCTGAGGACACGGGGAGAAACAAACACAGGAAGTAATCACAGAAACAAGAAACACCTGAACGGAAAAACACTAGACTGAAGAGACAAGATGACAAGATACTGAATGACACATGAGGAGAACAGGAAGTACAGACATCACCAAAATAAAAGCAAAACAGGAAACTAATTCAAGAGGAAATAAAAGCTGAACCTAGAGGCTGGGGATAAATCAAAACACAAGATACACATAGGAACAAGCTGAAAACACAACTTCACAAAATCTTACTAATAAATAAACAAACCAAAAACCCCAGAACCTGACAAGAAGCCTACAGGGATCTTCATTGACCCTTGATGAACCAGGGAAGGATTTCCTGAAAATGTTCATAGATGTTCATAACATTTTGGTTCTAGTTCACTCTGGTGTCCTCTAATTTCAGAACCATTTCATAGACACATAAACAAGTCTTTGTTCTGGATGTTCTCACCTGTCCTGTCCTCCTTCTGGTTCAGGTCTGGGTTTCAGTATAGCTGGTGGTGTGGGGAACCAACATGTTCCTGGAGACAACAGTATCTATGTCACCAAGATCATTGAAGGTGGAGCAGCACACCGTGATAGAAGGCTCCAGATCGGGGACAAAATTCTGGCGGTAGGTGGACCCAGACTTTGTTCAACATGATTACTGACAGGATTTTGCTGTGACCTGAGACCTGAACCCTGCAGGTGAACCACATGTCTCTGAAAGATGTCCTGCATGAAGATGCTGTGGCAACTCTCAAGAACACAGGAGATGTAGTCTACCTGAAGGTGGCCACGCCCACTACACAGTACATCCACCAAGTGGATCGATACAGCCCGCCTGACATGACCAGCTGTACGTAGTCCTGAGAACCTGAAGTCCAGAATCCTTTTCCTTAGAGTTTTTCTCTGAGTCTGTTGTCTCTCTAGCCTACATGGAACCAGACTACATGTGTGATTACCCACAAGCCCTCCCTCCTCCGTCACCACACCGGTACTCCCCCGTCCCCCGAGGCATGATGGGAGACGATGACTACTCCAGGGAGCCCCGCAGAATCTGCATCCAACGAGGGTCCACGGGTCTAGGCTTCAACATTGTGGGTGGGGAAGATGGAGAAGGGATCTTCATCTCCTTCATCCTCGCAGGAGGTCCAGCAGACCTGAGTGGGGAGCTCCGCAAAGGAGACCAGATCCTCAGTGTGAGTCCATCAAACAGGTTTGCAGAACTAAGGTGATGTTCTGGTTCAGAATTTCTTAGAAACCAGTTTGTTTTCTAACACAGAAACAGTAAAGATTTGGAATATAAAGACCGGAGATATGGTCCTTCACAGATCAGGGTCTGTCTGGTTCTTCTTTGGTTCCATATCCTGTTATCTTCAGTCTGAGAACATCTGGACCAACCATCAGCTGGAGTTAGTGAGAACTTCCTGCAGATGTTAAGACATGCATCTTTTAGATGGTGATGAACCTTCAGCTCTTCTGCTGCTGCTGAGTTCATGTCCAGGTTTTATGTTGTCTCAGACTGAACTGGATCTGGGTTTTAGTCTCTGTTTCACAGATCTGAACCGTTGACTAAAGAGTATCACTCTGTTAGTAACAACAGGGTCTTTAACTTGGCTGAGGAACTTTCAAGGATCATTTATTGTAGAAATGTGTTTGGGTGAAGAGTAGACCAGGTTTAAATCCATAGTGATCATCTTTAGCTAGCAGTGAGGCTAAATGCTAACCTACTCTTCTTCCTTCAGGGTTGGTCCACCCTCGGCCTGAAGAATAATCCTTTTAGTCTGATAGCAGTAGAATCACATTCCTCCTCCTGTAGCTTCTCATCAAGCTCTGTAGAATGAACAATGTTCCTCCTTCCTTCAAGGTTTTTATCATTTAGGTCCTGCAGGGGGCAGCACTCTGTGTGTGTGTGTGTGTGTGTGTGTGTGTGTGGGTTTGTATTTCTGACCTCCTGAGGACCAGTTTACTGACTTTTACTATCTTTCTGGGGTCCGAGGGTTCTTGTGGGGACCGAAGCCTGGTCCCCATGGGGGGGACTCCCCTTTTTAGGGTTAGGGGTTAGGTTTATAGGTATGGTGTGAATAGAGTTTTAGTTAGTCTTAGGGTTAGTTATAGATCAGTAATGGTTAAGGTTAGTAAAAGGGTTTGGGTTAGGTATAAATCTAGTTACTAAAATCAATGGAAGTCAATGGACGGTCCCCATAAGGATAACAAAACACACTTGTGTGTGTGTGTGTGTGCGTGCGCAGGTGAACGGTGTGGATCTCAGGTATGCCACACATGAACAGGCTGCAGCTGCTCTGAAGAACGCAGGACAGACTGTCACCATCGTGTCTCAGTACAGACCTGAAGGTGAAGACACACACAACACATGCACACCTACAGAACATACACACAGCATTCTTGTTGCCATGGTGATGTTTTGCAGTAGTTTTCATCATGAGAGTTCATCATCGATCTGATGTTCTTTTAGCTGGATGTTTCCTGTGGAGTTCTCAGTACTGCCCCCTGGTGTTGGCTCAGTTACTGTCAGTAGAACATGTTCTCAGAGGTTCTTCTGTCTGTTCTGTAACACAGCAGTGTGTAACAGAACATCAGAGTCCTGTCAGAGTCCTGTAGGTCTTTAACTGTGGGACCTGGTCTGTTCAGAGTACAGTCGGTTTGAAGCAAAGATCCACGACCTGAGAGAACAGATGATGAACAACTCATCAGGAAGCCTGAGAGCCAACCAAAGCTTCTACATCAGGTAACCTGAACATCTCACCTGGAGAACCATGATCAGGTTCCGTTCATACTGACACCTGTTAACCTGTGGTGCTTTTCAGAGCGCTGTTTGACTACGATAAGCAGTGGGACTGTGGCGTCCTGTCACAGGCTCTGGACTTTAACTTTGGGGAGGTTCTTCATGTGATTGACAGCTCTGATGACGAGTGGTGGCAGGCGAGACGTCTGAACCAGCAGGGAGAGCTGGAGGAGCTGGGATACGTCCCGTCTAAACACAGGTCAGGATGGACTCTGGACTGCAGATCCAGTTAGAACACACCTGTTTACTGACATGTAAAAACAATCAGTTTGTGTTTGTGTGTCTCAGAGTGGAGAGGAAGGAGTGGTCACGCATGAAGAGCACAGGTAACAAGACACAACACGTCCTGGTCCAACTAGAGTCTGATGTTCAGGAAGTAAATCAAACAGTAATGAATCTGAACTCAGAGACTAAACCAGACCAGCAATCCACCTAAACCTGAACCCTAACTGAAGACTGAAAACCAACCAGGGGTCCGTTCCAGAAAGCAGGTTATGTGACAGAACCAGATAAGTTTGAGTGTGACAGAGGTATCTTTCAAGGTATGTTAGTAACCATAGCAACTTAATCTCTGAACATACCCTGCTCGGGAGCAGGTTATGTTCCAGAGAGGGTTTTGAGCATGACGTGTCCTTTTGATGACGATCCTGCAGCGTTTAGACTTTAAAATGAATAATCTAATAATTACAATGTCCAATATTACAACATCGTTATCATTAATGAATGTAAAATACAGTGTGTTAATATAAATCTATAAAACAAACTACATAATGTGACTATAGACACACAGACACATGGTTATATGGAGGCTGGTAGGCAGGACACTGTAGTCCAGTGGGAGTGCGCTCGCCTCTCCTGCAGAGGACTGTGGTTCGATCCCTGGTGCTGACAGATCATGTGTTGAAGAATCAGTTTTATCACCAAGTTTTATTTGTATAATACAAAGAATATATTTTCTAGTGATGCAGCTACCAATATTCTTGTGTTTCATCTTGACTTGGTACAAAGTTCTTCTGGTTCCAGACAGATTAAATCTTATTAAACAAGGAGTCGATATAATATACGTATGTATAAGTTAATTGACAATATTATTGTATCCTTTAACACATTGGAGGCAAAAGGAAGTCATTTGTAACTCATTCAGTGCCATAGACGTCTTGATGTCTCTACTGCTTTTATTAGCTTAAATCCTGCAAAGCATTCTGGGTCAGCTGCTCGCTGAATATGAACTCATTACAGGCTGTATTTAGTCATATGATCCAGGAGGGGGCAGTGATGCACTTCTCTGGGTGAGATCACCCTTATTTACCACGTTATAAGCTGTGTGCAGTGGGGGCGGAGCCAGACACTCAGGACGAGACAGACGGTGTATGATGAAGAGATTCAGAGTCTGTGAGCAGCTGTAACCCGATCTGATTGTTCAGAGTTATAACAAACTAGTATAGAATTGATGGAATTGAGAAGGTGGTGGAGTTTATTACATGGATAAAATCCCTCCAGCGTGTCTACCGGATCTACCGGGAACCAGTATTGTGTCGAAGATGACGGGGTTTTTGATCCAGCTCGTCGTTTTCAGACTTGTGATGTCTTCAGCCTGACGTTGAGGTTCTTCTGGTGATTCTAGTGAAGCTGAGGTGGATTTATCTGACAAGTATCTGCTGTTAGGATCTTCTAAAGGCAGCAGGGAGCAAAATAAAGAACGATTCACCTCATAAAGAACACGGTAAGTGTTCATAAACAAAGGAATGGCCAGAGGGGGTGGGGGGGGGTTGGGGGGTGAGTTACGCCAGTCACACGTGCACATGCGTGTGCACGTACACACACAGAGTATCTGAATCAGAAATTTGCTGCCTTTATTCTTATATTTTATTCAAATGTTGAAATTGTCTATAAATGACTCTTTTTAGACATAAAATAAACTATCAAAAGTACTTTTATACTTTCATAGTAGTAAAACATAGTTCAGATGTTGCATGAATCATTGAAACATGAAATATTTACATCAAAGTCACTGATCTGCTTGAAAAACCTCTTTATACAAAACTCTCTTTATCTCAGCTTTTAGTCCTGAAACATGTAAAAGTTCCTCTTTTGTACTGCAGATTACTAAATAACAGAAAGATCTACAGTGGGGCAAAAAAGTATTTAGTCAGCCACCAATTGTGTAAGTTCTCCCACTTAAAAAGATCAGAGAGGCCTGTAATTTTCATCATAGGTATACCTCAACTATGAGAGACAAAATGAGGAAAAAAAATCCAGAAAATCACATTGTCTGATTTTTAAAGAATTTATTTGCAAATTATGGTGGAAAATAAGTATTTGGTCACCTACAAACAAGTAAGATTTCTGGCTTTCACAGACCTGTAACTTCTTTAAGAGGCTCCTCGGTCCTCCACTCGTTACCTGTATTAATGGCACCTGTGTGAACTCGTTATCAGTATAAAAGACACCTGTCCACAACCTCAAACAGTCACGCTCCAAACTCCACTATGGCCAAGACCAAAGAGCTGTCAAAGGACACCAGAAACAAAATTGTAGACCTTCACCAGGCTGGGAAGACTGAATCTGCAATAGGTAAGCAGCTTGGTGTGAAGAAATCAACTGTGGGAGCAATTATTAGAAAATGGAAGACATACAAGACCACTGATAATCTCCCTCGATCTGGGGCTCCACGCAAGATCTCACCCCGTGGGGTCAAAATGATCACAAGAACGGTGAGCAAAAATCCCAGAACCACACGGAGGGACCTAGTGAATGACCTGCAGAGAGCTGGGACCAAAGTAACAAAGGCTACCATCAGTAACACACTACGCCGCCAGGGACTCAAATCCTGCAGTGCCAGACGTGTCCCCCTGCTGAAGCCAGGACACGTCCAGGCCTGTCTGCGGTTTGCTAGAGAGCATTTGGGTGATCCAGAAGAGGATTG
>SSNP01000335.1:186302-201880 GCA_006937955.1 Pachypanchax playfairii
TGACCAAATACTTATTTTCCACCATAATTTGCAAATAAATTCTTTAAAAATCAGACAATGTGATTTTCTGGATTTTTTTCCTCATTTTGTCTCTCATAGTTGAGGTATACCTATGATGAAAATTACAGGCCTCTCTGATCTTTTTAAGTGGGAGAACTTACACAATTGGTGGCTGACTAAATACTTTTTTGCCCCACTGTAGGTGTTTCCTTCTTTACTTTCCATTGTGACTCGTGAACTCGGTGATCCATTAGAGGGTCTTTATGTGTTCAGGTTAACAAGGACTAGGTTGATTAACCAGATTCTTATCAGGTGTTCTAGAACCAACATACTCAGGTTAAGCAGGTTCTTGGTTAATTAACCCTGAGTTCAGGGTTTACCTAATGGTAAGTTGACCAAGTTTTCTGGAACAGACCCCAGATCTGAATCAATCACAGAATGACTAATCAAACTACATATTAACATGTATGATCTGTATTTGACCTGTAATAATCAGTCAAGTTTATTTATAAAGCACCAAGGTTGACCAAAGTGCTGTAAAAAGGGTAACGTAGAAACAATAAAACATCAAACAGAATAAAAAGCTCTAAAGTACATAAATAAAAGACCTCGTTAATCAGAACAATCACATTAAACCTTTTTAAAAGAGAAGTGGTTCGTTTCCAAGCTTGAAGAGAATCAGATGTGAGGAGGTAAACTGTTCTAATGTCTTCTGTTCCATAATAAGAAGCATCAATCTTACTAACACATTCAACAGTGGTGCCTCCAGATGTTTTACCGTATATAGGGGGGCCAGAAGGAGCCACTGAACATTTTGGGGTGGTAAATTGTTCCTGGACCTCAGACAGACTCAGAATATAAAGTTTAGAAGATTTACCTGCTACAAGGAGTGAGTGAAGTTACAGCAGCTCCACACTCACTGAATAAGATATTAAATATTGGATATAATATAGAGAAGGTTCATGACGTCTGTCCCTCTTTAACAAATAACAAAATCACATGTTGATTTCCCCCCTAGGTGGTCTTGATCTTGAAGCAGCACACATGCAGATCCAAATGTAATACTTCAGATCTTATTTTAAAGCAGGACTCCCTGATAGAGGTCTACTCACATAGAGCCTGGTGCAGAAACTCCTTCAGATCTAACTTGTTCTCTGTACTTGTTCATACCTCTCTAGCACTATAAGTTTAATACTTAGATCAACCTTTAGCATGTGTCATGTATAACTTCTTCTGATTTTCTATACAGTTATCATAAATAAATTATTCAGATGTCATTTCAGTCATCAATCTTCTTCCCACGGTCAGATACACTTCTCTATGTTCATGTAATAAAGTGTCTTTAACTGATTATTAACTGTCTGTCATGGTGCGAACCAGGTGGGGTTGTTTTCGAGCTCCCCAAAGTGACCCAAACTCCAAACACACACAGCGAGGAAACAACTTTCGAAGTTAACAGTGTTTAATATGATACAGTGCTCCAAGTTACACACACGTGAATATTGTACATGAACGATGAAACTCAGGACGGGACTGGTGCGGGACAGGAACGGTCCTGGGTTGTGAGAGAGAGAGAGGTTAGTGACAGGCTGAGATACCAGCTGCGGTGTGCGGGGATCGTGCTCGCTAAACTCACGGGATCGTGTTTGACGTCCGGGTGTGAGGAGAGATCCAGGGATGCTGCCGCAGGGGTGGTGATTCAGACTGTCGGTGTTCGTGGTAGGAAATCCGGGTCCGGGTGCTGTACGTGCAGACGTGACTGCAGCAGGGGTGACAGCAGCGTGCTGACCGGGAAGGTGTGGATCAGAGGAAGCCAGAGACAGACAGGGAGCCAGAGGGAGAGAGCTGGTCGCGTAACACCGCAACGGAGCTCTGGTACGTTCCAGGGTGAAGCCAATCCTCACGGTGAGCGGGTCGATTACCACGCTGAGGTTCTGCAGTCGGGAGAGGAGCTCCAGGACAGCGGGCTAAACACAAGGATAGAGAAGGCAGGTTAAATACTGCTATGAATTGCTCTGGTCGATTATCACAGGCCACTCTGTACCACGAAATGTAGTGGAACAAACTGGCGTCTGTCTCTTGTTCCTCCTCCGCTTAAGTACCCAGCTCTCCTGAGCTGGGTAATGATCCACACCTGTCTTCACTGATCGTCTGCTGCCACGCCCTGCAAAACAATTAGTACCAAACACCACCACCAGCAGCAGAGATCCTCACACTGTCTCAGACATGATATGATGCAGGAGGTAAACAAGATAAATAACAAGAGAAACACAGAACATGGGATTAAACCTTCATAAGTATGTATTACCAAGGTCTGGTGGTCAGTTAACTCCACAGGTCATTACCCATGATTCCATGAGTTTTGTACTGCCATGGAGGCTGCAACAACAGCTTGAACACAATGTGGAAGTGCTGCTGTAACCAAAAATTACAGCGGTCGATGGTTATTTGAATTACCTCGGTGCCCTGCAGTGTATATAAACGATGTGTGTATTTATCTGTCGGTGGTCATTTGGACTGTAAACACGAGTAACAGTGTTCAGTATTAATAACAGATAATCAGAAATGATGTAATAACACAATTATAATATATTAGACTGGCTGAAGCTGTCAGAGGGTTGTAACATTTGTTCTAGTTTTTATTACCTGATCATGAGTTATTAATATCTGATATATAAAACCGTTCTGTTCTGTTACTAACTGTAACTTAATCTGTGTCGTTACCGTCGTGTCCATGCGCGCGCGTATCTGGTACATCTGTTTACTTATAGTGTCATACTGGATCCTCTCTACGAGTATATAACTCCCTCTGTTTGAGAGTTTTAATCTCCTAATATATTATAATTGTTTTATTACATCATTTCTGATTATCTGTTATTAATACTGAACACTGCTACACGTGTTTACAGTCCAAATGACCACCGACAGATAAATACACACAACGTTTATATACAGAAATCAGCTGGACACCGAGGTCGTGTATATAACCGTCATCAACCGTATTATGTTACATCCTTTCTCACTAAGACATTAAAAATATAATGAAACAACAGCACTGTCCCCACTCAAAGTAGGTTCAAAGTGTGTGTGTGCACGTGTGCGTGCTGCGCAATGAAAACGCATCTCTATGTTGACTGTATTGAAACACACCCACCACGGTGCTTTTTCAGTTTGAGAGATGCTTCTGGTGTTGCAACATAAATGTCAGGATATTTTAATACCCCTAAGTTAAATAACTTTTAATCAACAAAAGAACACCAGTCAGACACAGGGGCTTGGTTGCCTTGCAAGGGAGAGTGCTTTTCAGTCAAGCTGAAGTCAACTCTACCTAAAACTTCTCATCCTTGCTCATTTATTTTCTAGTGCAATAACCTTTATTCTAGTGCAATAACTTTTATTAACCCAGACCACTGTAAATATCTAAATGTCTACCGTTAAAATGTACATCATATTTTATTTATCTATACAATGCTACTTATTTTAGTCTTCATACTTATTCATGTCTTTATTACTACTACTACTACTACTGTCATTTAGCAGACGCTTTTATCCAAAGCGACTTACATTGAGAGAACATACAAGCAAGAATTCAAAGAGAAGGAAAAAAATATAAGGAGGCGGACTGTTTGGAGTCCAGTTTAATTCCGACGCTGATACATCATGTTTTTTTTTTTTTTTTTTTTTTTTTTTTTTTTTTTGTGAGAGATAAATTCTCAAATCGATATCATAAATCATAAATCACTCCTACATTAAGACTGAAAGTGTTCTTTAAAGAGGTGAGTCTTAAGTCTGCTCTTAAAAGTAGCTGCAGACTCTGAGGATCGGACCGAGTTTGGTAGGTCATTCCACCATCGGGGGACAACAGAGGAGAAGAGTTTGGAACATGATCTCATGCCACGTTGTGGTGGAAGCGCTAGGCGTCTTTCAGCGGCTGAGCGTAGCTGACGCGTGGGAATGTAGGTTTGGATGAAGGAGTGATGAAGGAGTATACTTATTTCTGTTTAGTTTATTTCTTTTATTTATGTGTCTGAGCACCAGGTGGAGCAGCGCTCCTAATTTCATTGTATGCACCGCCATATAATGACAATAAAGGCTTTTGATTTGATTTTGATTTGATTATTGACAAAGACACACAACATCTGGAGGATACAGAGGCGGAGTTAGCTTGGGTCAGGTAATAAAGTCAGAGTGGAATAAACAATCACTCCTGTGGATAAACAACAGACACTAGTCCTAAATCAACTGGTGTCTAAGATAAAGACAGAAATGTTTTGACCAGTCAGGGCAAATTTAGATCACTCACTCCTGCGACATAACCTGTAACCTTTTCAAAACATCGTAAAACCTTAAAATCTCCAACAATAAGTTTTGTGGATAATGGTAACATTTCTCCCTTCGTGTATTCTATTATTTTATATTATGAAAACTGATGTAGGCTGTAGCTGGAGGTGCTGATGGTTAGTATGTTTAACATGTATGCTATTGGTGCTGTGCAAATAGACAATTATGGTGCATACATGTCAACCCTCCTGATTTTCCTGGGAGACTCTTGAACTTCAGGTAAACTTTGGATTACCTAGACTCTGGAACTGTTTGTCCTTTTTCACATCACTACTGTCTATGTTCACCGTGTCTATGAGCTTACCAACATTACAATCGATACGTTTACATGCGCCAAATTTCCCCAATCTGATTAAAATCTTGGTCGATCTGAATTCCCAAATCCCTGTTTACATGGACACTAACTGAAATGATCTGATCATGCCATGAGTACACATGCACCAAGCACTCAATCAGGTTAAATGAGTTGAGCATGCGCACAGCGAGTTGTCTTTCAGGGGGAAGAAAACAAAGTAAACAAACTCCGTCCTTTCTGCACGTCTTTCCCGCCCCATCGTGTGCTCGAGCTGACTCTCGTTATCCCCAATAGCTGGACCTGAGTTAGCGCACAGTTGGACCGTTGCAGGTGCACAGCTGGACCTGTGTTAGCGCACAGCTGAACCTTTGCAAGTGCACAGCCGGACCTGCGTTTGTGACTTTGACTCAGACCTCAGATTTGATGTCCAGATTAATCAGGTTGTTAGATCCTGTTTTTTCCACCTCCGTAGGCTGACCAAGCTAAAACCCATTCTGAGGAGAAAAGATCTTCACTCAGTCATCCATGCGTTTGTGACATCATGCCTTGATTATGCCAACTCTCTGTTATATGGTGCTCCTTCATCGGCAATAGTTCGTCTCCAGTTAGTACAAAATGCTGCTGCACGATTTTTAACTGGGACTACTTTGAAGCAACATATCACCCTGTACTGGTTAATCTGCACTGGCTGAAACAACATATCACTCCTGTACTGGTTAATCTGCACTGGCTGAAGCAACATATCACCCCTGTACTGGTTAATCTGCACTGACTGAAACAACATATCACCCCTGTACTGGTTAATCTGCACTGACTGAAACAACATATCACCCTGTACTGGTTAATCTGCACTGGCTGAAGCAATATATCACCCTGTACTGGTTAATCTGCACTGGCTGAAGCAACATATCACCCCTGTACTGGCTAATCTGCACTGGCTGAAGCAACATATCACCCCTGTACTGGCTAATCTGCACTGGCTGAAGCAACATATCACCCTGTACTGGTTAATCTGCACTGACTGAAACAACATATCACCCCTGTACTGGCTAATCTGCACTGGCTGAAACAACATATCACCCCTGTACTGGTTAATCTGCACTGGCTGAAGCAACATATCACCCTGT
The DNA here is from genome assembly GCA_006937955.1 of Pachypanchax playfairii. NCBI lineage: Eukaryota > Metazoa > Chordata > Actinopteri > Cyprinodontiformes > Aplocheilidae > Pachypanchax > Pachypanchax playfairii. Next base: position 192,066 of record SSNP01000335.1, read on the forward strand.
ACTGGTTAATCTGCACTGGCTGAAGCAACATATCACCCCTGCACTGGTTAATCTGCACTGACTGAAACAACATATCACCCCTGTACTGGCTAATCTGCACTGGCTGAAGCAACATATCACCCTGTACTGGTTAATCTGCACTGGCTGAAGCAACATATCACCCTGTACTGGTTAATCTGCACTGGCTGAAGCAACATATCACCCCTGTACTGGCTAATCTGCACTGGCTGAAGCAACATATCACCCTGTACTGGTTAATCTGCACTGGCTGAAGCAACATATCACCCCTGTACTGGCTAATCTGCACTGGTTGAAGCAACATATCACCCCTGTACTGGTTAATCTGCACTGGCTGAAGCAACATATCACCCCTGTACTGGTTAATCTGCACTGGCTGAAGCAACATATCACCCTGTACTGGCTAATCTGCACTGGCTGAAGCAACATATCACCCCTGTACTGGTTAATCTGCACTGGCTGAAACAACATATCACCCCTGTACTGGCTAATCTGCACTGGTGAAGCAACATATCACCCCTGTACTTGTTAATCTGCACTGGCTGAAGCAACATATCACCCTGTACTGGCTAATCTGCACTGGCTGAAGCAACATATCACCCCTGTACTGGCTAATCTGCACTGGCTGAAACAACATATCACCCCTGTACTGGCTAATCTGCACTGGCTGAAACAACATATCACCCCTGTACTGGCTAATCTGCACTGGTTGAAGCAACACATCACCCCTGTACTGGCTAATCTGCACTGTCTGAAGCAACATATCACCCCTGTACTGGCTAATCTGCACTGGCTGAAGCAACATATCACCCTGTACTGGTTAATCTGCACTGGCTGAAGCAACATATCACCCTGTACTGGCTAATCTGCACTGGCTGAAACAACATATCACCCCTGTACTGGCTAATCTGCACTGGCTGAAGCAACATATCACCCCTGTACTGGTTAATCTGCACTGGCTGCCAATCCGCTATCAGATTAAATTTAAGATTCTTTTATTTGCTTTTAAATCTTTGCATGCGCTCGGGCCACCCTACTTGGTGCAGCTTCTCTGTCCCTATGTCCCGAGGCGTTCCCTGAGGTCCTCTGAGCAGCACTTGCTGCAGGTTCGTCCAGCCCGCTATAAGGCCCGCGGTGAGCGGGCGTTCTCAGTTTGCGCCCCTAGTTTATGGAACCAGCTCCCCCTGACGGTCAGACTCGCCCCGTCTCTTAGTATTTAAAGACTTACTTTTATTCTCAGGCTTTTAACTCTGTTGGGGCAGTCTAACCCCTTGCTGACCTTATTTTATTGTTTTATGTTTGTTTTTATAGTATGTTTATTTTTATCTCTGTATTTGTTGTTTTTATTTGTTTACAGAACTTTGGTCTGAGTCACTGCAGCTTTTAAATGTGCTTTATAAATAAATTGATGATGATGATGATGATGCACACCTGGATCTGCATTGGTGCACAGCTGGATCTGTGTTGGGTCACAGCTGGATCTGTGTTGGGTCACAGCTGGATCTGTGTTGGGTCACAGCTGGATCTGTGTTGGTGCACAGCTGGATCTGTATTGGTGCACAGCTGGATCTGTGTTGGTGCACAGCTGGACCTGTGTTGGTGCACAGCTGGATCTGTGTTGGGTCACAGCTGGATCTGTGTTGGGTCACAGCTGGACATGGGTTATGTTTGAACTTGTCTGTGTTTTTCTTCATCCAGGTAAAGAAGGTTTCATTCACAGCTACGAGCTCGTCACTCAGATCGAAGGTCAGAATTTTTCACTTCTGAAAAATGATTTGTTGTTGTTGTTTAATGAGTGTGTGACTCATTATAAATAATGAATGAACTCAGGTGATTTGTTTCTCACATTTATCATTTATTTATTATTTAAAATTCCTGCTACAGACCAGGAGAACTGGTCCAGTTGGGCCAGTTCATACCTGTTCTAATTAACTCAAGTCTGTTTCTATAAACATCTGTCTTCTAGAACACGTCTTCTGTTTACTTCAGGTGATTGTCAAAGTTAATAACAGGTAGGAACTTGTGTCTGTCCATCAGTGGACTATGCTCGTCCTGTCATCATCCTGGGACCAACCAAAGACCGGGTGAATGATGACCTGCTGTCCGAATACCCAGACAAGTTTGGCTCCTGCGTACCTCGTAGGTCTACTGCTTCATCATGGTGAGAGGATAACAACAGGAAGTCACTGATGTCACTCTCTGACTCCGCCTACAGATACGACTCGCCCTCATAGGGATTACGAGGTTGATGGGCGGGACTATCACTTTGTGTTGTCACGGGAACAGATGGAACGGGACATCCAGTCACATCGCTTTATCGAGGCAGGGCAGTACAATAACCACCTGTATGGGACATCGGTGCAGAGCGTCAGACAGGTGGCTGAACAGGTGAGACAGGCAGATGATCAATAGATCAGTTCTAGAGAAGTCTGTTTCCTCTTAGTAACAGGCGAAGGTTTGACCTGACATGACAACATCTCCCTGGTATTTTACAGATTTGCATATTAATTTGATGCAACATTTTTCACCCTGAAGCCTGCGTTGTCAGAACAGAGGCATGCAAGTTCTAACCAGCTCCGCCCCCCCAACACTCGAACAGATACCAGGGCCCAGTATGCTGCTAATGAGGGCTACATGAAGGGGGGCTCACCAGTCCCGCCTCCTGACTGACGCATATATATTTACAGAAAGATCTGAAATGTATCTCAGTTTTCAGTTCAGGCTCCGTCTTACTTTGTTTGTTTTCGTTCTCTCTCTCTGTCTCTCTCTCTCTCTCTCTCTCTCTCTCTCTCTCTCTCTCTCCCTCCCTCTCTCCCTCCCTCGGGAAAGAGGAGTAAAATATGAGAGTTTCCCAGCCAAAAAGGGACACTTTAATATGCTATAATACTATAATATGCAGAGACGTAGCATGTCACTAGGCAAGGCAGGCAATTGCCTGGGTACCCCAATCCACCAGGAAACCCCCGAGGGCCAACAAATTTGACAAAAAATTTCTTTCCTCATTCTCTGGAATTATAATGTCACTCTTAGAATAAATAATAATTCTTAAATAGAATAAATACGAACGTCTAATATTTCAAAAGGTTTGTACCACAGTCTACTTTAATAGTATGTGTGGTCACTGGTCAGTGGATCAACATGCAGTAGAAGTTCTACTGTACTTCTCACTGTGGGATCCTTCCTCCTCCGTGGTTCAGGGTGATGAACAAACAGGGTTGGAACAGTATCAGCTCTGCTTAGTCTTATTAAACTGTCCCTCCTCAAAATGTGCCTGTAGAGTGGTGTATTAGTTTATTTCCTGCCACATTTGACAGTTTAATTGCAGCCTCATGCAGTTGAGAGCAAAACGTAGAGTCTTGATTGAAAACATTTGAGAGTGCACATTAAACTTACTGCACACAGCTTTTTGTTATTGTGATCTCTGGTCATGGTGAAGTTGCTCCTGCTGACTTGAGCCAACCATTTTCTTCTTCTCTCTGCGTCCTTGGGGAAGTCAAACATTCTGATTCCTCTCTCAGACCGATTGCTACAGCCAACCATAGTAAGATAATCTACCTATAAATGTCAAGAATCACAAGGTTCTTTGGATCCCAAAGCGCAGAGAGACAGAGAGTGGCAGGCTCAAATAAAAGGGAGTTTATTAAAGGTCAAAATACAGGTGTGGGAAAACCAAACCAAACACTATTGTTGTGGGAGACAGGGGGGGTTAGTCCAAAGTTCAACCAAATCCAAAAGTTTAAATAATACAAAGTAACAAATAAAAGATCAAAGTATTAAATAAAAAGCACTCTACTCACTTGGAGGTGAAGGAGGCAGGCGGAAGTCCAAAACCCAAAATCCAGATTTCCAGATGATGACGTTAACTCCAGACTATAATTCTATGATTATGTTCACAACACAACAGTCGACAATAGACATATGACAGATGACAACGGTCCAGCATTGAACAGATATTGAACAAGACACAGGTGAAGACAAACTCAATGACAAGAGTGAAGAACAGGAAGTGATATGACCATATATGGAAACATGAACTGATAAACCCACAGAAGAAACACAGATCCTAAACATGAAAACACAGCACAATCCACATTCCACACTAGACACACACTGACTACACATAAAGACATAACACAATAAACAACCTAACTCAAACCCCAATACAAAACAAACTCCAAAACCTACAGTAAACATAAACAGGAGACCGTGGTCAAACCCACGACTCCTGNTCTTTCTGACAGCTGTGTAACACCTGTCTAACAACTGTGTAACATCTTTCTAACAGCTGTGTAACACGTGTCTAACAGCTATCTGTCAGCTGTGTAACATCTTTCTGACAGCTGTGTAACACCTGTCTAACAGCTGTGTAACATATTTCTGACAGCTGTGTAACATCTTTCTAACAGCTGTGTAACAGCTATCTGTCAGGTGTGTAACATCTTTCTGACAGCTGTGTAACACCTGTCTAACAGCTGTGTAACATATTTCTGACAGCTGTGTAACATCTTTCTGACAGCTGTGTTACACCTGTCTAACAGCTATCTGTCAGCTGTGTAACATCTTTCTGACAGCTGTGTAACACCTGTCTAACAGCTGTGTAACATCTTTCTGACAGCTGTGTAACACCTGTCTGACAGCTGTGTAACATCTTTCTTTCAGCTGTGTAACATCTTTCTGTCAGCTGTGTAACACCTGTCTAACAACTGTGTAACATCTTTCTAACAGCTGTGTAACACGTGTCTAACAGCTATCTGTCAGCTGTGTAACACCTGTCTAACAGCTGTGTAACATATTTCTGACAGCTGTGTAACATCTTTCTAACAGCTGTGTAACACCTGTCTAACAGCTATCTGTCAGCTGTGTAACATCTTTCTGACAGCTGTGTAACACCTGTCTAACAGCTGTGTAACATCTTTCTAACAGCTGTGTAACACGTGTCTAACAGCTGTGTAACATCTTTCTGACAGCTGTGTAACGTCTTTCTGACAGCTGTGTAACACCTGTCTAACAGCTGTGTGACAGCTGTGTAACACGTGTCTAACAGCTATCTGTCAGCTGTGTAACATCTTTCTGACAGCTGTGTAACACCTGTCTAACAGCTGTGTAACATATTTCTGACAGCTGTGTAACATCTTTCTAACAGCTGTGTAACACCTGTCTAACAGCTATCTGTCAGCTGTGTAACATCTTTCTGACAGCTGTGTAACACCTGTCTAACAGCTGTGTAACATCTTTCTTACAGCTGTGTAACATCTTTCTGTCAGCTGTGTAACATCGTTCTGACAGCTGTGTAATACCTGTCTAACAGCTGTGTAACGTCTTACTGACAGCTGTGTAACATCTTTCTGACAGCTGTGTAACATCTTTCTGACAGCTGTGTAACACCTGTCTAACAGCTATCTGACAGCTGTGTAACATCTTTCTGACAGCTGTGTAACACCTGTCTAACAGCTGTGTAACATCGTTCTGACAGCTGTGTAATACCTGTCTAACAGCTGTGTAACGTCTTACTGACAGCTGTGTAACATCTTTCTGACAGCTGTGTAACATCTTTCTGACAGCTGTGTTACACCTGTCTAACAGCTATCTGTCAGCTGTGTAACATCTTTCTGACAGCTGTGTAACACCTGTCTAACAGCTGTGTAACATATTTCTGACAGCTGTGTAACATCTTTCTAACAGCTGTGTAACACCTGTCTAACAGCTATCTGTCAGGTGTGTAACATCTTTCTGACAGCTGTGTAACACCTGTCTAACAGCTGTGTAACATCTTTCTGACAGCTGTGTAACGTCTTTCTGACAGCTGTGTAACACCTGTCTAACAGCTGTGTGACAGCTGTGTAACATCTTTCTGACAGCTGTGTAACACCTGTCTAACAGCTATCTGTCAGCTGTGTAACATCTTTCTGACAGCTGTGTAACACCTGTCTAACAGCTATCTGACAGCTGTGTAACATCTTTCTGACAGCTGTGTAACACCTGTCTAACAGCTGTGTAACATCTTTCTAACAGCTGTGTAACACGTGTCTAACAGCTATCTGTCAGCTGTGTAACATCTTTCTGACAGCTGTGTGACACCTGTCTAACTGCTGTGTAACACCTGTCTAACAGCTGTGTAACATCTGTCTGACAGCTGTGTAACATCTTTCTGACAGCTGTGTTACACCTGTCTAACAGCTGTCTGTCAGCTGTGTAACATCTTTCTGACAGCTGTCTAACACGTGTCTAACAGCTGTGTAACATCTTTCTGACAGCTGTGTAACGTCTTTCTGTCAGCTGTGTAACACCTGTCTAACAGCTGTGTGACAGCTGTGTAACATCTTTCTGACAGCTGTGTAACACCTGTCTAACAACTGTGTAACATCTTTCTAACAGCTGTGTAACACGTGTCTAACAGCTATCTGTCAGCTGTGTAACATCTTTCTGTCAGCTGTGTAACACCTGTCTAACAGCTGTGTGACAGCTGTGTAACATCTTTCTGACAGCTGTGTAACACCTGTCTAACAACTGTGTAACATCTTTCTAACAGCTGTGTAACACCTGTCTAACAGCTATCTGTCAGCTGTGTAACATCTTTCTGACAGCTGTGTAACATCTTTCTGACTGCTGTGTAACACCTGTCTAACAGCTGTGTAACATCTTTCTGACAGCTGTGTAACACCTGTCTAACAGCTATCTGTCAGCTGTGTAACATCTTTCTGACAGCTGTGTAACACCTGTCTAACAGCTGTGTAACATATTTCTGACAGCTGTGTAACATCTTTCTGACAGCTGTGTTATACCTGTCTAACAGCTGTGTAACGTCTTTCTGACAGCTGTGTAACATCTTTCTGACAGCTGTGTAACGTCTTTCTGACAGCTGTGTAACACCTGTCTCACAGCTGTGTGACAGCTGTGTAACATCTTTCTGACAGCTGTGTTACACCTGTCTAACAGCTATCTGTCAGCTGTGTAACATCTTTCTGACAGCTGTGTAATACCTGTCTAACAGCTGTGTAACGTCTTTCTGACAGCTGTGTAACATCTTTCTAACAGCTGTGTAACACGTGTCTAACAGCTGTGTAACGTCTTACTGACAGCTGTGTAACATCTTTCTGACAGCTGTGTAACATCTGTCTAACAAGCTGTGTAACAAGCTGTGTAACATCTTTCTGACAGCTGTGTAACACCTGTCTAACTGCTGTGTAACACCTGTCTAACAGCTGTGTAACATCTTTCTGACAGCTGTGTAACACCTGTCTGACAGCTGTGTGACATCTTTGTAACAGCTGTGTAACACCTGTCTAACAGCTGTGTAACATCTTTCTAACAGCTGTGTAACACGTGTCTAACAGCTGTGTAACATCTTTCTGACAGCTGTGTAACGTCTTTCTGACAGCTGTGTAACACCTGTCTAACAGCTGTGTGACAGCTGTGTAACATCTTTCTGACAGCTGTGTAACACCTGTCTAACAACTGTGTAACATCTTTCTAACAGCTGTGTTACACCTGTCTAACAGCTATCTGTCAGCTGTGTAACATCTTTCTGTCAGCTGTGTAACATCTTTCTGACAGCTGTGTAACATCTTTCTGACAGCTGTGTAACGTCTTTCTGACAGCTGTGTAACATCTTTCTAACAGCTGTGTAACACCTGTCTAACAGCTGTGTGACAGCTGTGTAACATCTTTCTGACAGCTGTGTAACACCTGTCTAACAGCTATCTGTCAGCTGTGTAACATCTTTCTGACAGCTGTGTAACACCTGTCTAACAGCTGTGTAACATCGTTCTGACAGCTGTGTAATACCTGTCTAACAGCTGTGTAACGTCTTACTGACAGCTGTGTAACATCTTTCTGACAGCTGTGTAACATCTGTCTAACAAGCTGTGTAACAAGCTGTGTAACATCTTTCTGACAGCTGTGTAACACCTGTCTAACTGCTGTGTAACACCTGTCTAACAGCTGTGTAACATCTTTCTGACAGCTGTGTAACACCTGTCTGACAGCTGTGTAACACCTGTCTAACAGCTGTGTAACATCTTTCTAACAGCTGTGTAACACCTGTCTAACAGCTGTCTGACAGCTGTGTAACATCTTTCTGACAGCTGTGTAACACCTGTCTAACAGCTGTGTAACATATTTCTGACAGCTGTGTAACATCTTTCTGACAGCTGTGTAACATCTGTCTAACAATCTGTGTAACCAGCTGTGTAACATCATTCTGACAGCTGTGTAACACCTGTCTAACTGCTGTGTAACACCTGTCTAACAGCTGTGTAACATCTTTCTGACAGCTGTGTAACACCTGTCTGACAGCTGTGTAACATCTTTCTTTCAGCTGTGTAACATCTTTCTGTCAGCTGTGTAACACCTGTCTAACAGCTGTCTGACAGCTGTATAACATCTTTCTGTCAGCTGTGTAACATCTTTCTGTCAGCTGTGTAACATCTTTCTGTCAGCTGTGTAACACCTGTCTAACAGCTGTCTGACAGCTGTGTAACATCTTTCTGTCAGCTGTGTAACACCTGTCTAACAGCTGTCTGACAGCTGTGTAACATATTTCTGTTAGCTGTGTAAAATCTTTCTCTCAGCTGTGTAAAATCTTTCTGACAGCTGTCTGACAGCTGTGTAACATATTTCTGTCAGCTGTGTAACATCTTTCTGACAGCTGTGTAACACCTGTCTAACAGCTGTGTAATACCTGTGTAACACCTGTGTATTGCATCAACAACATACCTGCAGACAGATAAGAACAGAGTGCTACTCATCCACAGCAGGAGTCACAGTGGGGTAAGGGACTGTGTGACAGAAGATAGTGGTACTTTAAGGTCATGTCAGGACTTAGAAACACACTAGAGTATCAGATACACCTGATGTTTGTATTCCTACCACCATGTATCCTGCTACACATGAGAAAAACTAGGCAGAAACATTAAGGTAAAGTGTTGAGGGGTTTGCGATACACTACCACTTAGCTCTAGTATGGTTCAGGAGTTTCTAGCACAGCTTCATGGTTGATGTCTGCAAAGTGAATCTGTGCTGCCATCTTGTCTGCACAGAGTTGATCTGCACTGCTTCAGAGGACAGTCAGTATGTGCTAGATGCTGTGAGTGCAGCTTTTCTGGATCATATTGCCGTACTATTTTGGTTTGGCAGAACACATGAGGGTTGGAAGCTTTTATTAATGTGGTGTAAGATAGACAGGGACAATGAAGAAACATCAGTTAAAAAATATTTCGAATAATTCAGTCCAATATAATTTATTGAAATGAATCAAAGAACCTCAGACCTGTAACAGCTCAGATTTCCTTCAACCAAAGAGCTCATATGTCTAACCACTTTGCTGTTTCTGTGTTCAGATTTATTTAGTGCCTGGCTGCAAATTAAGGCGGGCAGCATAGTCTAGCAGAAGGGTGATCACCCTTCATTCAAAAGATGGCGCGTTCGATCCCCGGTGCCGGCAAGTTACGTCGAAGTACCCTTGGGCAAGATACTGAACCCGCCACTGCCTCGAGGCGGCTGTAGTCTGTCGGGAAGGAGGTCGTCCTCCGATCAGGAAACCGGAGCTTGATTCCGTGTCCCGGCAAAAGGCTACATGTTGAAGTAGCCTTGGGCAAGATACTGAACCCCGAAACTGCCTCGAGGCGCCTGTAGTCTGTCAGGAAGGAGGTCGTCCTCCGATCAGGAAACCGGAGCTTGATTCCGTGTCCCGGCAAAAGGCTACATGTTGAAGTAGCCTTGGGCAAGATACTGAACCCCGAAACTGCCTCGAGGCGCCTGTAGTCTGTCAGGAAGGAGGTCGTCCTCCGATCAGGAAC
>SSNP01000335.1:201890-233913 GCA_006937955.1 Pachypanchax playfairii
GACATCAGGTTTGAAGATCTGATTTTAACTACTAACTTGAGTTGTTGTTGGAAACAAGTAAATGCACAAAAATAAAACTTTGGTTATTTAAAATTATTTTGTTTTGTCTTGTTTTTTTGTCCTATTCAGGAAAAAAATATCATAGAAAATGCTGATTATATATTATTATTATGATTATTATTATTAACTGTGTGATTAAACATATAGTAAATGTTTTTCAATAGCATATTTTCTTTTACCTATACTCTTCTACTTTTCAGCTTTATTTATTAGAATAAAGAAATGACGAAGGAAAGATGTTTGTCATCTTTATTTATAGATTTGGGCTGAACAGCTAATTGGGAAAGAAAAACAAACAAGAATATGCTGAATAGAATCCCGAGTGGTAAAAAGTATGATGATTTCTAAAGTATTCTAAAGTAGTATTTAGAATATATTACTCACATTGAGTAACTTCATGGAATACGTTATAAATTACAATTTGGGGCATGTATTCTGTAATCTGCAGTGTAATCTTCCCAATACTGATTATATCTTACTATGAACAGTTTATCACTTATAAACACGAGTATAAGAACTGATTCGTATGTAAATGAACAATAACCGAGGCCTACACATAAAAATAATCTCATATCTTGTCATAAAATAGGAGATTTTGTTCCATAAAGCGTGTACTAGTAAAGAAGAATTCCACTGGTTATTTTGTTGCATTATATGAAGTCTATAAACCATAGATCTACGCATGGGCGAAATTTTGATTTCAGATGTATTTTTCATAAAACTAATCTTTCAGCTTACTGTGTCCTCCATTGTTTCTTTTAGTTTTCTATTGCTACTTTTAAGCTCAGTTTTCCTTGTTTTGACTGGTTGTAAAGCATGTAGCCAAACATTATCACCCAATTCTGTGTTTTACCTGAGTCAACATCACACCAACTTAGTAACAATTTTGCCTATTTATGGAATATTATCATTTAATTAGCACCACCTACTGGTGGGCAAGTCAAACTGGCATTACATTTGGGAAGAAAAGGTGTTGAAGGACGGCTGGAACACGTTTCTTTGAGTAACTTACAGTTTGACTTCTAAAAAAGTCTCTTATGTCGCCTTTTTTTCTCTTTGACATCATAAACCCAAACGCCGGCCAAACCTGACCGCAGGTTAGCTCGCCACCACACCGGTCTGTCTGTCTGCAGTGTGCAAACAGGCAAGGGGGAGTGACAGCAGAAACAGCCAATCACACAAGAGGAACTGGTAGGCCGGCTAAACTAGGGGAGGGGCTTCAGCTTGAGCGGCCGTTTTCTGCTGGGTCCTAGTGCTCAACCATTTCTGTTTAATGTAGCCAAACATTGTTTTTGGACAGTTGCAGAGTACAGGGGACCAAAACGGCCTTTTGAAAAATGTCCCCTGCGTCCCCCCCTAAAACTACGTCCATGGATCTACATATATACCAAATAGAATCCCACCATGTTCAGTGTTGTAGATGTTGTTGCTTTTATCAGAAATGTAACACTTTTAAACAAAAATGAAAGATTTTTCTTCTTGTTGATATTCCAGGTGTAGAACAATGATGATGAATCCCAACCATGACAGGACACATATTCAGACTGTCATCATGTCCAACATTGTCTCAGTATAATAGACATCAGCAGTTACAAGGTTTTATTATGTTAGACTTTCTTCAATATACGGATGGTTTCAGCAGAGACACACGGGAGCTACAGGTCTTCTCTGAAATCCTGGAATCAGATTCAATACAGTGTTATCCTGGACCAGGTCTGAACCTGGACAGAACCTCAGGAACAAAGACACATGCTGCAGGACAGTGGTCCTGACGTACAGCTGATGGGATTTCATTCCCTCAGGAAACTTCAGAACGTGGTTGTAAGTTTTCATTTCCTGACAACGTTTTCCACAACAGCTTGATCTAATATGACGGGTCCATCCACTAATACTCCTGATGTCCAAAGTACTATAGTACCTCAGAAAACACTTCATGTTGTACACCGATGATAAATTCCATTCTTTCTGATGTCTCTGTCTCTGTCTATCTGATGTCTCTGTCTTCTATCTGAGGTCTCTGTCTTCTATCTGATGTCTCTGTCTATCTGATGTCTCTGTCTTCTCTCTGAGGTCTCTGTCTTCTATCTGAGGTCTCTGTCTTCTATCTGAGGTCTCTGTCTTCTCTCTGAGGTCTCTGTCTTCTATCTGAGGTCTCTGTCTTCTCTCTGAGGTCTCTGTCTTCTATCTGATGTCTCTGTCTTCTATCTGATGTCTCTGTCCTCTCTCTGATGTCTCTGTCTTCTCTCTGATGTCTCTGTCTCCTCTCTGATGTCTCTGTCTTCTCTCTGATGTCTCTGTCTCCTCTCTGATGTCTCTGTCTTCTCTCTGAGTTCTCCTTCTATCTAAGATTAGGCAGCGTGATTCTCGGGTATTCTCGCGAGACAAGCGGTTCCTCCGTGTTTACATGCTGTATATATATTAGCAGCAGACTCCTCCTGCTGACACAGCGTTGCGGTTCGGTCCGGTCCATGTCCAGTGGACTCAGTGCTGTGTGGAGGAGGTGTTACCGACATTTCGTGACTGACAGTCTGCTGTTTGGGTTGACATTTGTTCAGCTGTCCGGCGCGGAGCAGGTCTCGGTCGGCACCCCGCTCAGCTTGGAGGAACCGGTAAGTCCTGGTACCGAACATTTTATGACATCATTCGGTTCTGATTCCTGTATAAGCCCTCAGCACATGGGTTTGTTCTGGGTATAGAAAAACACATCTCGGCCACGGTACATCAGTGGTTCCGATCCAGTTCTGTGACACAACGAAACCGGTACCTACTCGGACTCGGATCTCTAATGCAGACTTTATCAGCAGCACTGTAAATCTTATGGAGTTTTGGATCGGAACCACCTTCATTTAATTCGACACGCACGCGCACCGCGGGAAAGTAACTGTTTAGGATGAAATTATATTTAACAGGCGCCATTTTTGCCTTTCCTGGGTGCAGGTGTGTGATCCAGTAGAATAATGTTCGGTTCCGCTCGGACACGCAGCTGAAAGAGAGAGCCGTTGGAAAATTGATGCGTGACGCGCGTGCACAGTGTGGGATGTGCAGATGTTTTGGACTGCAGAGGGATCGTGTGTCGCTGAAAATAATCCAGATTATTTCTGTGTGTCTGGGCCTGTCTGCTGGCATCACGAGCACTGCTGCACCTGCCAGGTGAACCGGGTCGCGTGCACGCAGATCGTGCGTGGGGTTGTCTCAGCTGTATTTTCTCAGGTTTCAGATTGAGTTTAATTTCCTGCGAGTTCTGGCAGATCCGATCTCAGTGGGATTATTTATAGTTCTGTAGTACATGTGGGGCCCTGCTGCGGGGGTGTGATCAGGTATTACTTGATCAATGACGTCATTATGGTAAGAAGACAGTGTTTTTATTCAGATGAAATAAAAAGGACTGAGCCAAAGTAGGAACAGTAACCAGGACATTGACCAGGTCTTCCTGCAGCAGCACCAGGTTCTACAGGGTGTCAGACCCTAATCCTCCAGGGTTTGGGTTTTAGCAGCAGGTTTAAGATGTTCTATAGGTCCAACACACCTGACGGAGATGGTTTCAATACTTCCTCATCCTGTCAGCAGGTTCTTCAGTTTAATATCAACATGTCTTCTTAAATCAATATGACTGCGTGTAAACACACACACGCTACGTTCATTATGTCCAGAGGTCGTCATGGAACCTACATGTATGTGGGAGGGGGAGCGGGTGTGGTGGAACATGCCTTGTTTAACTCAGTTATATTTATACACCATGTCTGAGATGAATGTCACCTTTCAGTGTTGTTGCTGTGCAGCACCATGTCCTGGATACATACAGACTGCTGTGGTGAAGGTGAAGCCATCTGATTGATAGTGATCTGAATGAACAGGGTCCGTTTGCTGCAGCATCACAGGAACAAACACTTTACCAGAAATTACTGAGAGACGAAACTGAAGTTGGTTTCCATTTCTAGCTTCTGATTCCACTCTGACCATCTTTAGTCTGCTCTAGTTTAAAAACTACAACACTTAGAGATTTCAAACCTGGACTAGATTATTCTACACTAATAGCAGAACAATTTAAACCCACTTTGGGATTTGTGATCTTCTGTGTATTAATGTATCGTCCTCCAAAGTAAAACTCTGTGTTTATTTCCCAGCTATCAGACTGTCTTGCTGACGTCATCCTAAAGTATGATCGGCTCTTCATACTGGGTGATTTTAATATTCATATCTGTTGTCCTGGGAAACCGCTTGTTGCTGACTTTTGTAACCTAATTGACTCTCTTGGATTGACCCAGCTAGTGGACTTCCCCACTCATGGTGGATCGCACATTTTGGACTTGGTGCTGTCTCATGGTGTATCTGTAACTAATGTGTGGACTGATGTTTTCTGTTTATCCGATCATTTTCCTGTTTTATTCTCTGTGGATGTGTCTCGGTGTACCTCACCTAAGCAGGTGGAGGTGTGCCGTACTCGTAGCATTTCTCCATCCACAGCACCTCAGCTTGCATTATGTTTACCGGATCTTTTATCACCCCCTGGCAGCTCCTCTGATCCAGAGGTGCTCCTATCTAACTTCCAGTCCTCATGTCTATCAGTGTTAGACTCGTTAGCACCACTTAGGTCCCGGCGTTCTCGCCGTCGACCTGACCCTTGGTTAAACCAGCACACTCGTGCTATTAGAAGTGAAAGTAGAAAATATGAAAGACGATGGAAAAAAGAAAAAACTCTGACCTCCTTTCTGCTGCTTAAAGATGCCTGGAGGCGATATCAGCGGTCAGTTATGATGACCCGCTCTGAATTTTATTCTGCTGTTGTTAACCAACACTCTGGTAACCAGCGGGTTCTTTTTTCTACTATCAACACTCTCCTGTCACCTAATATCCCTCTTGCTAATCCCTCTGATGAGCTCTGTAACCAATTTCTGCTCCAAAGTCTCCAGTATACGTGCTCAAATCCTGCCCAGCTCCCAGATATCGCTGCCTCCTTCTCCTCCCTCTCATTTCTTTGAGCGTTTTTCTCCGATTCCCCTTCTTTTAACTATAGTGGCTGGCATGAGACCTTCGGGCTCACCTAATGACTTTATTCCCCCCTCAGCTCCTAAAGGAAGTTTTCGCTGTGGTGGCTCAATCGATCCTTGAGATCATAAATGCGTCCTTGATGATGATCGTCTCCAGTTAGTACAAAATGCTGCTGCACGATTTTTAACTGGGACTACTTTGAAACAACATATCACCCTGGACTGGTTAATCTGCACTGGCTGAAACAACATATCACCCCTGTACTGGTTAATCTGCACTGGCTGAAACAACATATCACCCTGGACTGGTTAATCTGCACTGGCTGAAACAACATATCACCCTGTACTGGTTAATCTGCACTGGCTGAAACAACATATCACCCCTGTACTGGCTAATCTGCACTGGCTGAAGCAACATATCACCCTGTACTGGCTAATCTGCACTGGCTGAAGCAACATATCACCCTGTACTGGCTAATCTGCACTGGTTGAAGCAACATATCACCCCTGTACTGGCTAATCTGCACTGGCTGAAGCAACGTATCACCCCTGTACTGGCTAATCTGCACTGGCTGAAGCAACGTATCACCCCTGTACTGGTTAATCTGTACTGGCTGAAACAAAGTATCACCCCTGTACTGGTTAATCTGCACTGGCTGAAGCAACATATCACCCTGTACTGGCTAATCTGCACTGGCTGAAGCAACATATCACCCTGGACTGGTTAATCTGCACTGGCTGAAACAACATATCACCCTGTACTGGTTAATCTGCACTGGCTGAAACAACATATCACCCCTGTACTGGTTAATCTGCACTGGCTGAAGCAACATATCACCCTGTACTGGCTAATCTGCACTGGCTGAAGCAACATATCACCCCTGTACTGGCTAATCTGCACTGGCTGAAGCAACATATCACCCTGTACTGGCTAATCTGCACTGGCTGAAACAACATATCACCGCTGTAATGGCTAATCTGCACTGGCTGAAGCAACATATCACCCTGTACTGGCTAATCTGCACTGGCTGAAGCAACATATCACCCCTGTACTGGCTAATCTGCACTGGCTGAAGCAACATATCACCCCTGTACTGGTTAATCTGTACTGCCTGAAACAACATGTCACCCTGGACTGGTTAATCTGCACTGTCTGAAGCAACATATCACCCTGGACTGGTTAATCTGCACTGGCTGAAACAACATATCACCCTGTACTGGTTAATCTGCACTGGCTGAAACAACATATCACCCCTGTACTGGTTAATCTGTACTGGCTGAAACAACGTATCACCCCTGTACTGGTTAATCTGCACTGGCTGAAACAACATATCACCCTGTACTGGTTAATCTGCACTGGCTGAAACAACATATCACCCTGGACTGGTTATTCTGCACTGGCTGAAACAACATATCACCCTGGACTGGTTAATCTGCACTGGCTGAAACAACATATCACCCTGTACTGGTTAATCTGCACTGGCTGAAACAACATATCACCCCTGTACTGGTTAATCTGTACCGGCTGAAACAACGTATCACCCCTGTACTGGTTAATCTGCACCGGCTGAAGCAACATATCACCCTGTACTGGCTAATCTGCACTGGCTGAAGCAACATATCACCCTGTACTGGTTAATCTGCACTGGCTGAAGCAACATATCACCCCTGTACTGGCTAATCTGCACTGGCTGAAGCAACATATCACCCTGTACTGGCTAATCTGCACTGGCTGAAGCAACGTATCACCCCTGTACTGGTTAATCTGCACTGGCTGAAGCAACGTATCACCCCTGTCCTGGTTAATCTGCACTGGCTGAAGCAACATATCACCCCTGTACTGGCTAATCTGCACTGGCTGAAACAACATATCACCCCTGTACTGGTTAATCTGCACTGCTTGAAGCAACATATCCCCCTGTACTGGCTAATCTGCACTGGCTGAAGCAACGTATCACCCCTGTACTGGTTAATCTGCACTGGCTGAAGCAACATATCACCCCTTTACAGGTTAATCTGCACTGGCTGAAACAACATATCACCCCTGTACTGGTTAATCTGCACTGGCTGAAGCAACATATCACCCTGTACTGGCTAATCTGCACTGGCTGAAGCAACATA
This sequence comes from Pachypanchax playfairii, assembly GCA_006937955.1. Lineage (NCBI taxonomy): Eukaryota > Metazoa > Chordata > Actinopteri > Cyprinodontiformes > Aplocheilidae > Pachypanchax > Pachypanchax playfairii. The sequence goes on from SSNP01000335.1 coordinate 209,060, forward strand.
TCACCCTGTACTGGTTAATCTGCACTGCCTGAAGAAACATATCACCCCTGTACAGGTTAATCTGCACTGGCTGAAGCAACATATCACCCCTTTACTGCTAATCTCCACTGGCTGAAGCAACATATCACCCTGGACTGGTTAATCTGCACTGGCTGAAGCAACATATCACCCCTGTACTGGCTAATCTGCACTGGCTGAAGCAACATATCACCCCTGTACTGGCTAATCTGCACTGGCTGAAACAACATATCACCGCTGTAATGGTTAATCTGCACTGGCTGAAGCAACATATCACCCCTTTACTGTCTAATCTGCACTGGCTGAAGCAACATATCACCCTGTACTGGTTAATCTGCACTGGCTGAAGCAACATATCACCCTGGACTGGTTAATCTGCACTGGCTGAAACAACATATCACCGCTGTAATGGTTAATCTGCACTGGCTGAAGCAACATATCACCCCTTTACTGTCTAATCTGCACTGGCTGAAGCAACATATCACCCTGTACTGGTTAATCTGCACTGGCTGAAGCAACATATCACCCCTGTACTGGCTAATCTGCACTGGCTGAAACAACATATCACCCCTGTACTGGCTAATCTGCACTGGCTGAAGCAACATATCACCCCTGTACTGGCTAATCTGCACTGGCTGAAGCAACGTATCACCCCTGTACAGGTTAATCTGCACTGGCTGAAGCAACATATCACCCCTGTAGTGGTTAATCTGCACTGGCTGAAGCAACATATCACCCCTTTACTGGCTAATCAGCACTGGCTGAAACAACATATCACCCCTGTACTGGCTAATCTGCACTGGCTGAAGCAACATATCACCCCTGTACTGGCTAATCTGCACTGGCTGAAGCAATATATCACCCCTGTACTGGCTAATCTGCACTGGCTGAAGCAACATATCACCCCTGTACTGGCTAATCTGCACTGGTTGAAGCAACATATCACCCTGTACTGGTTAATCTGCACTGGCTGAAGCAACATATCACCCCTGTACAGGTTAATCTGCACTGGCTGAAACAACAAATCACCCTGTACTGGCTAATCTGCACTGGCTGAAGCAACATATCACCCTGTACTGGTTATTCTGCACTGGCTAAAGCAACATATCACCCCTGTACTGGCTAATCTGCACTGGCTGAAACAACATATCACCCTGGACTGGTTAATCTGCACTGGCTGAAACAACATATCACCCTGTACTGGCTAATCTGCACTGGCTGAAACAACATATCACCCCTGTACTGGTTAATCTGTACTGGCTGAAGCAACATATCACCCTGTACTGGCTAATCTGCACTGGCTGAAGCAACATATCACCCTGTACTGGCTAATCTGCACTGGCTGAAGCAACATATCACCCTGTACTGGTTAATCTGCACTGGCTGAAACAACATATCATCCTGTACTGGCTAATCTGCACTGGCTGAAGCAACATATCACCCCTGTACTGGCTAATCTGCACTGGCTGAAGCAACATATCACCCTGTACTGGTTAATCTGCACTGGCTGAAGCAACATATCACCCCTGTACTGGTTAATCTGCACTGGCTGAAGCAACATATCACCCCTTTACTGGCTAATCTGCACTGGCTGAAGCAACATATCACCCCTGTACTGGCTAATCTGCACTGGCTGAAACAACATATCACCCCTGTACTGGTTAATCTGCACTGGTTGAAGCAACATATCACCCCTGTACTGGCTAATCTGCACTGGCTGAAGCAACATATCACCCCTGTACTGGTTAATCTGCACTGGCTGAAGCAACATATCACCCCTGTACTAGCTAATCTGCACTGGCTGAAGCAACATATCACCCTGTACTGGTTAATCTGCACTGGCTGAAGCAACATATCACCCCTGTACTGGCTAATCTGCACTGGCTGAAGCAACATATCACCCCTGTACTGGTTAATCTGCACTGGCTGAAGCAACATATCACCCCTGTACTGGCTAATCTGCACTGGCTGAAGCAACATATCACCCTGTACAGGTTAATCTGCACTGCCTGAAACAACATATCACCCTGCACTGGCTAATCTGCACTGGCTGAAGCAACATATCACCCCTGTACTGGCTAATCTGCACTGGCTGAAGCAACATATCACCCTGTACTGGCTAATCTGCACTGGCTGAAGCAACGTATCACCCCTGTACTAGCTAATCTGCACTGGCTGAAGGAACATATCACCCTGTACTGGTTAATCTGCACTGGCTGAAGCAACGTATCACCCCTGTACTGGCTAATCTGCACTGGCTGAAGCAACATATCACCCCTTTCTGGTTAATCTGCACTGGTTGAAGCAACGTGTCACCCCTGTACTGGCTAATCTGCACTGGCTGAAGCAACGTATCACCCCTGTACTGGCTAATCCGCACTTGCCGAAACAACATATCACCCCTGTACTGGTTAATCTGCACTGGTTGAAGCAACATATCTCCCCTGTACTGGCTAATCTGCACTGGCTGAAGCAACGTATCACCCCTGTACTGGCTAATCTGCACTGGCTGAAGCAACGTATCACCCCTGTACTGGCTAATCTGCACTGGCTGAAGCAACGTATCACCCCTGTACTGGTTAATCTGCACTGGCTGAAGCAACGTATCACCCCTGTACTGGCTAATCTGCACTGGCTGAAGCAACGTATCACCCCTGTACTGGTTAATCTGCACTGGCTGAAGCAACATATCACCCCTGTAGTGGTTAATCTGCACTGGCTGAAGCAACATATCACCCCTTTACTGGCTAATCTGCACTGGCTGAAGCAACATATCACCCCTGTACTGGCTAATCTACACTGGTTGAAGCAACATATCACCCCTGTACTGGTTAATCTGCACTGGCTGAAGCAACATATCACCCCTGTCCTGGCTAATCGGCACTGGCTGAAGCAACATATCACCCCTGTACTGGTTAATCTGCACTGGTTGAAGCAACATGTCACCCCTGTACTGGCTAATCTGCACTGGTTGAAGCAACATATCACCCTGTACTGGTTAATCTGCACTGGCTGAAGCAACATATCACCCCTGTACTGGCTAATCTGCACTGGCTGAAGCAACATATCACCCTGTACTGGTTAATCTGCACTGGCTGAAGCAACATATCACCCCTGTACTGGTTAATCTGCACTGGCTGAAGCAACATATCACCCCTTTACAGGTTAATCTGCACTGGCTGAAGCAACATATCACCCCTGTACTGGTTAATCTGCACTGGCTGAAGCAACATATCCTCCTGTACTGGCTAATCTGCACTGGCTGAAACAACATATCACCCCTGTACTGGTTAATCTGCACTGGCTGAAGCAACGTATCACCCCTGTACTGGCTAATCTGCACTGGCTGAAGGAACATATCACCCTGTACTGGTTAATCTGCACTGGCTGAAGCAACATATCACCCCTTTACAGGTTAATCTGCACTGGCTGAAGCATCATATCACCCCTGTACTGGCTAATCTGCACTGGCTGAAACAACATATCACCCCTGTACTGGCTAATCTGCACTGGCTGAAGCAACGTATCACCCCTGTACTGGTTAATCTGCACTGGCTGAAGCAACATATCACCCTGTACTGGCTAATCTGCACTGGCTGAAGCAACATATCACCCCTGTACTGGCTAATCTGCACTGGCTGAAGCAACATATCACCCTGTACTGGTTAATCTGCACTGGCTGAAGCAACATATCACCCTGTACTGGTTAATCTGCACTGGCTGAAGCAACATATCACCCCTGTACTGGCTAATCTGCACTGGCTGAAGCAACATATCACCCTGTACTGGTTAATCTGCACTGGCTGAAACAACATATCACCCTGTACTGGTTAATCTGCACTGGCTGAAGCAACATATCACCCTGTACTGGTTAATCTGCACTGGCTGAAGCAACATATCACCCCTTTACTGTCTAATCTGCACTGGCTGAATCAACATATCACCCTGTACTGGTTAATCTGCACTGGCTGCAACAACATATCCCCTGTACTGGCTAATCTGCACTGGCTGAAACAACATATCACCGCTGTAATGGTTAATCTGCACTGGCTGAAGCAACATATCACCCCTTTACTGTCTAATCTGCACTGGCTGAAGCAACATATCCCCCTGTACTGGCTTATCTGCACTGGCTGAAACAACATACCGCCCCTGTACTGGCTAATCTGCACTGGCTGAAGCAACATATCACCCTGTACTGTTAATCTGCACTGGCTGAACCAACATATCCCCCTGTACTGGTTAATCTGCACTGGCTGAAGCAACATATCACCCTGTACTGGCTAATCTGCACTGGCTGAAGCAACATATCACCCCTGTACTGGCTAATCTGCACTGGCTGAAGCAACATATCACCCTGTACTGGTTAATCTGCACTGGCTGAAACAACATATCACCGCTGTAATGGTTAATCTGCACTGGCTGAAGCAACATATCACCCCTTTACTGTCTAATCTGCACTGGCTGAAGCAACATATCACCCTGTACTGGTTAATCTGCACTGGCTGAAGCAACATATCACCCCTGTACTGGTTAATCTGCACTGGCTGAAGAAACATATCACCCCTGTACAGGTTAATCTGCACTGCCTGAAGCAACATATCACCCTGTACTGGCTAATCTGCACTGGCTGAAGCAACATATCACCCCTGTACTGGTTAATCTGCACTGGCTGAAACAACATATCACCCTGTACTGGTTAATCTGCACTGGCTGAAACAACATATCACCCCTGTACTGGTTAATCTGCACTGGCTGAAGCAACATATCACCCCTGTACTGGCTAATCTGCACTGGCTGAAGCAACATATCACCCCTGTACTGGCTAATCTGCACTGGCTGAAACAACATATCACCCCTGTACTGGTTAATCTGCACTGGTTGAAGCAACATGTCACCCCTGTACTGGCTAATCTGCACTGGCTGAAGCAACATATCCCCTGTACTGGCTAATCTGCACTGGCTGAAGCAACATATCACCCCTGTACTGGCTAATCTGCACTGGCTGAAACAACATATCACCCCTGTACTGGTTAATCTGCACTGGCTGAAGCAACATATCACCCCTGTACTGGCTAATCTGCACTGGCTGAAGCAACATATCACCCTGTACTGGCTAATCTGCACTGGCTGAAACAACATATCACCCCTGTACTGGTTAATCTGCACTGGTTGAAGCAACATGTCACCCCTGTACTGGCTAATCTGCACTGGTTGAAGCAACGTGTCACCCCTGTACTGGCTAATCTGCACTGGCTGAAGCAACGTATCACCCCTGTACTGGCTAATCTGCACTGGCTGAAACAACGTATCACCCCTGTACTGGCTAATCTGCACTGGCTGAAACAACGTATCACCCCTGTACTGTCTAATCTGCACTGGCTGAAGCAACATATCATCCTGTACTGGTTAATCTGCACTGGCTGAAGCAACATATCACCCCTGTACTAGCTAATCTGCACTGGCTGAAGCAACATATCACCCTGTACTGGTTAATCTGCACTGGCTGAAGCAACATATCACCCTGTACTGGTTAATCTGCACTGGCTGAAGAAACATATCACCCCTGTACAGGTTAATCTGCACTGGCTGAAGCAACATATCACCCCTTTACTGGCTAATCTGCACTGGCTGAAACAACATATCATCCTGTACTGGTTAATCTGCACTGGCTGAAACAACATATTACCCCTGTACTGGCTAATCTGCACTGGCTGAAACAACATATCACCCTGTACTGGCTAATCTGCACTGGCTGAAACAACGTATCACCCCTGTACTGGCTAATCTGCACTGGCTGAAGCAACATATCACCCCTGTACTGGCTAATCTGCACTGGCTGAAACAACATATCACCCTGTACTGGCTAATCTGCACTGGCTGAAACAACATATCACCCCTGTACTGGTTAATCTGCACTGGTTGAAGCAACGTATCACCCCTGTACTGGCTAATCTGCACTGGCTGAAGCAACGTATCACCCCTGTACTGGTTAATCTGCACTGGCTGAAGCAACATATCACCCCTGTAGTGGTTAATCTGCACTGGCTGAAGCAACATATCACCCCTTTACTGGCTAATCTGCACTGGCTGAAACAACATATCCCCCCTGTACTGGTTAATCTGCACTGGCTGAAGCAACATATCACCCCTTTACTGTCTAATCTGCACTGGCTGAAGCAACGTATCACCCCTGTACTGGTTAATCTGCACTGGCTGAAGCAACATATCACCCCTTTACAGGTTAATCTGCACTGGCTGAAACAACATATCACCCCTGTACTGGTTAATCTGCACTGGCTGAAGCAACATATCACCCTGTACTGGCTAATCTGCACTGGCTGAAGCAACATATCACCCCTGTACTGGCTAATCTGCACTGGCTGAAACAACATATCACCCCTGTACTGGCTAATCTGCACTGGCTGAAGCAACATATCACCCCTGTACTGGCTAATCTGCACTGGCTGAAACAACGTATCACCCCTTTACTGGCTAATCTGCACTGGCTGAAGCAACATATCACCCCTGTACTGGCTAATCTGCACTGGCTGAAGCAACATATCACCCCTGTACTGGCTAATCTGCACTGGCTGAAACAACATATCACCCTGTACTGGTTAATCTGCACTGGCTGAAACAACATATCACCCCTGTACTGGTTAATCTGCACTGGCTGAAGCAACATATCACCCCTGTACTGGCTAATCTGCACTGGCTGAAGCAACATATCACCCTGTACTGGCTAATCTGCACTGGCTGAAGCAACATATCACCCCTGTACTGGTTAATCTGCACTGGCTGAAACAACATATCACCCTGTACTGGTTAATCTGCACTGGCTGAAGCAACATATCACCCTGTACTGGTTAATCTGCACTGGCTGAAGCAACATATCACCCCTGTACAGGTTAATCTGCACTGGCTGAAACAACATATCACCCTGTACTGGCTAATCCGCACTGGCTGAAGCAACATATCACCCCTGTACTGGCTGAAGCAACATATCACCCCTGTACTGGTTAATCTGCACTGGCTGAAGCAACATATCACCCCTTTACAGGTTAATCTGCACTGGCTGAAGCATCATATCACCCCTGTACTGGTTAATCTGCACTGGCTGAAGCAACATATCACCCCTTTACAGGTTAATCTGCACTGGCTGAAGCAACATATCACCCCTGTACTGGTTAATCTGCACTGGCTGAAGCAACATATCACCCCTGTACTGGCTAATCTGCACTGGCTGAAGCAACATATCACCCCTGTACTGGTTAATCTGCACTGGCTGAAGCAACATATCACCCCTGTACTGGCTAATCTGCACTGGCTGAAGCAACATATCACCCTGTACTAGTTAATCTGCACTGGCTGAAGCAACATATCACCCCTGTACTGGTTAATCTGCACTGGCTGAAACAACATATCACCCCTGTACTGGTTAATCTGCACTGGCTGAAGCAACATATCACCCCTTTACTGGCTAATCTGCACTGGCTGAAGCAACATATCACCCCTGTACTGGCTAATCTACACTGGTTGAAGCAACATATCACACCTGTACTGGCTGAAACAACATATCACCCCTGTACTGGCTAATCTGCACTGGCTGAAGAAACATATCACCCCTGTACTGGCTAATCTGCACTGGCTGAAGCAACATATCACCCCTGTACTGGTTAATCTGCACTGGCTGAAGCAACATATCACCCCTGTACTGGTTAATCTGCACTGCCTGAAGCAACATATCACCCCTTTACTGTCTAATCTGCACTGGCTGAAGCAACATATCACCCCTGTACTGGTTAATCTGCACTGGCTGAAGCAACATATCACCCTGTACTGGCTAATCTGCACTGGCTGAAGCAACATATCACCCCTGTACTGGCTAATCTGCACTGGCTGAAACAACATATCATCCTGTACTGGTTAATCTGCACTGGCTGAAGCAACATATCACCCCTGTACTGGCTAATCTGCACTGGCTGAAACAACATATCACCCTGTACTAGTTAATTTGCACTTACTGCCAATCCGCTATCGGATTAAATTCTTTTCTTTGCTTTTAAATCTTTGCATGCGCTCGGGCCACCCTACTTGGCGCAGCTTCTCTGTCCCTATGTCTCGAGGCGTTCCCTGAGGTCCTGTGAGCAGCACTTGCGGCAGGTTCGTCCAGCCTGCTATAAGGCCCGCGGTGAGCGGGCGTTCTCAGTTTGCGCCCCTAGTTTATGGAACCAGCTCCTCCTGACGGTCAGACTCGCCCCATCTCAGTTTAAAGACTTACTTTTATTCTCAGGCTTTTAACTCTGTTGGGGCAGTCTAACCCCTTGCTGACCTTATTTTATTGTTTTTATGTTTGATTTTATAGTATGTTTATTTTTATCTCTGTATTTGTTGTTTTTATGTGTGTATAGCACTTTGGTCTGCGTCACTGCAGTTTTTAAATGTGCTTTATAAATAAATTAATGATGAGGATTTACCAGTCAATCTACAGTATGTTCCAACCATCACCTATAGCCATGAGATTTGGGTCATGATCAAAAGGACGAGATTGCGGATACAAGTGATTGAAATGTGGTTCCTCCGCAGGGTGGCTGGGCTCTTCCTCAGAGATGGGCTGAGGAGCTCGGTCACCCGGGAGGAGTTTGGAGTAGAGCCGCTGTTCCTCCACATCGATAGGAGCCCGTTGAGGTGGCTTGGGCGTCTGTTCAGGATGCCTCCTGGACACCTCCTTGGGGACAGCTGTGTAACACCTGTCTAACAGCTATCTGTCAGCTGCATAACATCTTTCTGTCAGCTGTGTAACATCTTTCTGACAGCTGTGTAACATCTTTCTGACAGCTGTGTAACATCTTTCTGTCAGCTGTGTAACACCTGTATAACAGCTGTGTGACAGCTGTGTAACATCTTTCTGACAGCTGTGTAACACCTGTCTAACAACTGTGTAACATCTTTCTGACAGCTGTGTAACATCTTTCTGTCAGCTGTGTAACATCTTTCTGTCAGCTGTGTAACATCTTTCTGTCAGCTGTGTAACGTCTTTCTGACAGCTGTGTAACACCTGTCTAACAACTGTGTAACATCTTTCTAACAGCTGTGTAACACGTGTCTAACAGCTGTGTAACATCTTTCTGTCAGCTGTGTAACATCTTTCTGACAGCTGTGTAACACCTGTCTAACAGCTGTGTGACAGCTGTGTAACATCTTTCTGACAGCTGTGTAACACCTGTCTAACAACTGTGTAACATCTTTCTAACAGCTGTGTAACACGTGTCTAACAGCTATCTGTCAGCTGTGTAACATCTTTCTGTCAGCTGTGTAACATCTTTCTGACAGCTGTGTAACACCTGTCTAACAGCTGTGTAACATCTTTCTGACAGCTGTGTAACGTCTTTCTGACAGCTGTGTAACATCTTTCTAACAGCTGTGTAACACCTGTCTAACAGCTGTGTAACATATTTCTGACAGCTGTGTAACATCTTTCTGACAGCTGTGTTACACCTGTCTAACAGCTATCTGTCAGCTGTGTAACATCTTTCTGACAGCTGTGTAACACCTGTCTAACAGCTGTGTAATACCTGTGTAACACCTGTGTATTGCATCAACAACATACCTGCAGACAGATAAGAACAGAGTGCTACTCATCCACAGCAGGAGTCACAGTGGGGTAAGGGACTGTGTGACAGAAGATAGTGGTACTTTAAGGTCATGTCAGGACTTAGAAACACACTAGAGTATCAGATACACCTGATGTTTGTATTCCTACCACCATGTATCCTGCTACACATGAGAAAAACTAGGCAGAAACATTAAGGTAAAGTGTTGAGGGGTTTGCGATACACTACCACTTAGCTCTAGTATGGTTCAGGAGTTTCTAGCACAGCTTCATGGTTGATGTCTGCAAAGTGAATCTGTGCTGCCATCTTGTCTGCACAGAGTTGATCTGCACTGCTTCAGAGGACAGTCAGTATGTGCTAGATGCTGTGAGTGCAGCTTTTCTGGATCATATTGCCGTACTATTTTGGTTTGGCAGAACACATGAGGGTTGGAAGCTTTTATTAATGTGGTGTAAGATAGACAGGGACAATGAAGAAACATCAGTTAAAAAATATTTCGAATAATTCAGTCCAATATAATTTATTGAAATGAATCAAAGAACCTCAGACCTGTAACAGCTCAGATTTCCTTCAACCAAAGAGCTCATATGTCTAACCACTTTGCTGTTTCTGTGTTCAGATTTATTTAGTGCCTGGCTGCAAATTAAGGCGGGCAGCATAGTCTAGCAGAAGGGTGATCACCCTTCATTCAAAAGATGGCGCGTTCGATCCCCGGTGCCGGCAAGTTACGTCGAAGTACCCTTGGGCAAGATACTGAACCCGCCACTGCCTCGAGGCGGCTGTAGTCTGTCGGGAAGGAGGTCGTCCTCCGATCAGGAAACCGGAGCTTGATTCCGTGTCCCGGCAAAAGGCTACATGTTGAAGTAGCCTTGGGCAAGATACTGAACCCCGAAACTGCCTCGAGGCGCCTGTAGTCTGTCAGGAAGGAGGTCGTCCTCCGATCAGGAAACCGGAGCTTGATTCCGTGTCCCGGCAAAAGGCTACATGTTGAAGTAGCCTTGGGCAAGATACTGAACCCCGAAACTGCCTCGAGGCGCCTGTAGTCTGTCAGGAAGGAGGTCGTCCTCCGATCAGGAAACCGGAGCTTGATTCCGTGTCCCGGCAAAAGGCTACATGTTGAAGTAGCCTTGGGCAAGATACTGAACCCCGAAACTGCCTCGAGGCGCCTGTAGTCTGTCAGGAAGGAGGTCGTCCTCCGATCAGGAAACCGGAGCTTGATTCCGTGTCCCGGCAAAAGGCTACATGTTGAAGTAGCCTTGGGCAAGATACTGAACCCCGAAACTGCCTCGAGGCGCCTGTAGTCTGTCAGGAAGGAGGTCGTCCTCCGATCAGGAAACCGGAGCTTGATTCCGTGTCCCGGCAAAAGGCTACATGTTGAAGTAGCCTTGGGCAAGATACTGAACCCCGAAACTGCCTCGAGGCGCCTGTAGTCTGTCAGGAAGGAGGTCGTCCTCCGATCAGGAAACCGGAGCTTGATTCCGTGTCCCGGCAAAAGGCTACGTGTTGAAGTATCCTTGGGCAAGATACTGAACCCCGAAACTGCCCCCCCCCGCAATTCTACAGCTTATACAAGTTAACCCTTTCATACATAGTGGTCATCCCAGTGGTCGGCTAGCCAGAACCTGTTTTTACATGTTTTGATTCTTTCTTTCTTTTGTTGTGAGGCTTTTTGCAGACTCTTGCACCCCCATTGCTCTGCATGCACTAATTCCATCGTTTACTAGCTGGAAATTTGTTATAAAAACAATAAAACCTGGATTTTCGATCACAACACTTAAAATACAGAAAATATAGACTTGCTGCAAAAGATTTATTGGCTACATGTTTAAACTGTTCAAATAATCACATAATCACATCACATTTGATTTTATTTTTGATATGCCTTTATTGTCCCATGGGGGGAAATTACATGGAGATACAGAGAACAGCTTGACTTAATTTCTTTAGGCCACAGGATCTGAGTACTTTTTATAGTATCCTTAACATACAGTAAAACACCGCCACCTTTTCCTTAGAGTCGATCTCTTCCATAAACATTGTAACCATGTAGTGCTACAACAGCTTCTGGAGAAGAGGGGTTAAGCCAAGTTTCAGTTAATCCTAGGTAATCTATGTTAGAGTTGATTAGGTGTTCCTTTGCTCTCTTTTTGAGCCCATGCTACATATATTCAGATGTAAATCCCATATTGTTGTAGCTTGATTAAGAGTCTGAAATGGCTTAAAAGGCTTTTTCAAAATAGTGTTTCTTTGTCTATGACTTGGCATAGCAGTTTGTTGTGGCTTACTTGTATTGGTTATATGGTGGTCAAACTGCTGCATAGTTCTTGATGGTGGTAGCCTAAATGGTGGTTGCTTGGTTAGATGTGATTGAAGCCCTACTAGCTGAGGTTGTTGTCCAAGCACTTGCAATTGTGACGAAATTGGCTGTAGAGGCAGTGGTTTAGCTAACGTTGGTGTGGGGCCAGGTAGCTGTGGTGTCGGCCCAGGTTCCAGCGGTGACGGTCTATCTAGCAAAGGTGGAGGCTCATCCAGCCGTGATGTTGGCCCATCCAGCAGTGGTGGAGGCCCATCCTGCAGTAGTGGAGGCCCATCCTGCAGTAGTGGAGGCCCATCCAGCAGTAGTGGAGGCCCATCCTGCAGTGGTGGAGGCCCATCCAGCAGTAGTGGAGGTCCATCCTGCAGTAGTGGAGNGGGTGTTATCTTTGACCAGGACATGTCCTTTAGTTCTCATATAAAGCATGTTACCATGACGACCTACTTCCACCTACGTAATGTTGCTAAAATTAGGAGCATTTTGAATCAAAGGGATGCTGAAACTTTAGTTCACGCATTTATTACTTCTAGACTTGATTACTGTAATTCATTATTATCAGGGTGTTCTAATAGTTCTGTTAAAGACCTCCAGCTGATCCAAAATACTGCTGCCAGAGTTCTGATGAGAGTTAGAAGGAGAGACCATATTTCTCCTGTTTTAGCATCACTTCATTGGCTCCCTGTAAGGTCTAGAATAAAGTTTAAGGTTTTACTTTTGACGTATAAGGCCTTGAACAACCAAGCTCCAGCTTATATTAAAGATCTTATTGTTCCATATGCTCCTAACAGAGCACTTCGCTCTCAGACTGCAGGTCTGCTTGTAGTTCCTAGAGGTTCTAAAAGTAGAATGGGAGGAAGAGCTTTTAATTATCAGGCTCCTCTCCTGTGGAACCAGCTTCCACTTTTTATCCGTGAGGCAGACACCTTGTGTAGTTTTAAGACTTAAAACTTTCCTTTTTACACAATCCTATAGTCAGGGTTAGCTTGGGTTCTCCTGATCCATCCCTTTAGTTATGCTGCTATAGGTTTAGACTGCCTGAGGACATACTGACCACATTTTTTTTTTCACTCTGCTGTCTTTCTTTACTCTGGCTGCCTCTGAGGAGGATGTATCTCACATAAACAAGGGATGAAATATTCCCACTAGAACCATCAAATTGTTATTGCTTTGATTGTTACTGCTGCCATTAACTGTTTCTCTGTTTATCTTTCCATAGACATGACGACTGGCCTAAATACATCTGTGTTTGTCTGTGTCTCTTTCCTGTCAGCTCAGACCCCAGTCGGCTAAGGCAGAAGGCCGCCCATCCTGAGCCGGGTTCTGCTAGAGGTTTCTTCCTGTTAAAAGGGAGTCGTTCCTTTCCACTGTCGCCAGTTGTGCTTGCTCAGGATGGGGGATTGTGCTGAAATAACAATTCAGCCCAATCGGCTGGTTCCTTAGATAGAAAATGTTTTATTATTAATTGATTGATTTTTCTGTGAAGTGCCTTGAAATGACTTTGTCATGAACTGGCGCTTTATAAATAAATAAACTTGAAACTTGAAACTTGAAACTTGGTGGAGGCCCATCCTGCAGTGGTAGAGGCCCATCCTGCAGTGGTGGAGGCCCATCCTGCAGTGGTGGAGGCCCATCCTGCAGTGATGTTGGCCCATCCTGCAGTGGTGGAGGCCCATCCTGCAGTGGTGGAGGCCCATCCTGCAGTGATGTTGGCCCATCCTGCAGTGGTGGAGGCCCATCCTGCAGTGATGTTGGCCCATCCTGCAGTAGTGGAGGCCCATCCTGCAGTGGTGGAGGCCCATCCTGCAGTGATGTTGGCCCTTCCTGCAGTGGTAGAGGCCCATCCTGCAGTGGTAGAGGCCCATCCTGCAGTGGTGGAGGCCCACCCTGCAGTGGTGGAGGCCCACCCTGCAGTGGTGGAGGCCCACCCTGCAGTGGTAGAGGCCCACCCTGCAGTGGTAGAGGCCCACCCTGCAGTGGTAGAGGCCCATCCAGCAGTAGTGGAGGCCCATCCTGCAGTAGTGGAGGCCCATCCTGCAATAGTGGAGGCCCTTCCTGCAGTGGTAGAGGCCCATCCTGCAGTGGTAGAGGCCCATCCTGCAGTGGTGGAGGCCCACCCTGCAGTGGTGGAGGCCCACCCTGCAGTGGTAGAGGCCCACCCTGCAGTGGTAGAGGCCCATCCTGCAGTGGTAGAGGCCCATCCTGCAGTGGTAGAGGCCCATCCTGCAGTGGTGGAGGCCCATCCTGCAGTGGTAGAGGCCCATCCAGCAGTAGTGGAGGCCCATCCTGCAGTAGTGGAGGCCCACCCTGCAGTAGTAGAGGCCCATCCAGCAGTGGTGGAGGCCCATCCTGCAGTAGTGGAGGCCCATCCAGCAGTAGTGGAGGCCCATCCTGCAGTGGTGGAGGCCCATCCTGCAGTAGTGGAGGCCCATCCAGCAGTAGTGGAGGCCCATCCTGCAGTAGTGGAGGCCCATCCAGCAGTAGTGGAGGCCCATCCAGCAGTAGTAGAGGCCCATCCTGCAGTGATGTTGGCCCATCCTGCAGTGGTGGAGGCCCCTCCTGCAGTGGTGGAGGCCCATCCTGCAGTAGTGGAGGCCCATCCTGCAGTAGTGGAGGCCCATCCTGCAGTAGTGGAGGCCCATCCTGCAGTAGTGGAGGCCCATCCTGCAGTGGTAGAGGCCCATCCTGCAGTAGCGGAGGCCCATCCTGCAGTGGTAGAGGCCCATCCTGCAGTGGTGGAGGCCCATCCTGCAGTGGTGGAGGCCCACCCTGCAGTAGTGGAGGCCCATCCTGCAGTGGTGGTGGCCCATCCTGCAGTAGTGGAGGCCCATCCTGCAGTAGTGGAGGCCCATCCTGCAGTGGTGGAGGCCCATCCTGCAGTAGTGGAGGCCCATCCTGCAGTAGTGGAGGCCCATCCTGCAGTGATGTTGGCCCTTCCTGCAGTGGTAGAGGCCCATCCTGCAGTGGTGGAGGCCCATCCTGCAGTGGTAGAGGCCCATCCTGCAGTAGTGGAGGCCCATCCTGCAGTAGTGGAGGCCCATCCTGCAGTAGTGGAGGCCCATCCTGCAGTGGTGGAGGCCCACCCTGCAGTGGTAGAGGCCCACCCTGCAGTGGTAGAGGCCCATCCTGCGGTGGTAGAGGCCCATCCTGCAGTGGTAGAGGCGCATCCTGCAGTGGTAGAGGCCCATCCTGCAGTGGTGGTGGCCCTTCCTGCAGTGGTGGAGGCCCATCCTGCAGTGGTGGAGGCCCATCCTGCAGTGATGTTGGCCCATCCTGCAGTAGTGGAGGCCCATCCTGCAGTGGTGGAGGCCCATCCTGCAGTAGTGGAGGCCCATCCTGCAGTAGTGGAGGCCCCTCCTGCAGTGGTGGAGGCCCATCCTGCAGTGATGTTGGCCCATCCTGCAGTGGTGGAGGCCCATCCTGCAGTAGTGGAGGCCCATCCAGCAGTAGTGGAGGCCCATCCTGCAGTGGTGGAGGCCCATCCTGCAGTAGTGGAGGCCCATCCTGCAGTGGTAGAGGCCCATCCTGCAGTGGTAGAGGCCCATCCTGCAGTGGTAGAGGCCCATCCTGCAGTGGTGGAGGCCCATCCTGCAGTGGTGGAGGCCCATCCTGCAGTGGTAGAGGCCCATCCAGCAGTAGTGGAGGCCCATCCTGCAGTAGTGGAGGCCCATCCAGCAGTAGTGGAGGCCCATCCAGCAGTAGTAGAGGCCCATCCTGCAGTGATGTTGGCCCATCCTGCAGTGGTGGAGGCCCATCCTGCAGTGGTGGAGGCCCATCCTGCAGTGGTAGAGGCCCACCCTGCAGTGGTAGAGGCCCATCCTGCAGTGGTAGAGGCCCATCCTGCAGTGGTAGAGGCCCATCCTGCAGTGGTGGAGGCCCATCCTGCAGTGGTGGAGGCCCATCCAGCAGTAGTGGAGGCCCATCCTGCAGTAGTGGAGGCCCATCCTGCAGTGGTAGAGGCCCATCCTGCAGTGGTAGAGGCCCATCCTGCAGTGGTAGAGGCCCATCCTGCAGTGGTGGAGGCCCATCCTGCAGTGGTGGAGGCCCATCCTGCAGTGGTGGAGGCCCATCCTGCAGTAGTGGAGGCCCATCCTGCAGTAGTGGAGGCCCATCCTGCAGTTGTAGAGGCCCATCCTGCAGTGGTAGAGGCCCATCCTGCAGTGGTGGAGGCCCATCCTGCAGTGGTGGAGGCCCATCCTGCAGTAGTGGAGGCCCATCCTGCAGTAGTGGAGGCCCATCCTGCAGTAGTGGAGGCCCATCCTGCAGTAGTGGAGGCCCATCCAGCAGTGATGTTGGCCCTTCCTGCAGTGGTAGAGGCCCATCCTGCAGTGGTAGAGGCCCATCCTGCAGTGGTGGAGGCCCACCCTTCAGTGGTGGAGGCCCACCCTGCAGTGGTGGAGGCCCACCCTGCAGTGGTAGAGGCCCACCCTGCAGTGGTAGAGGCCCACCCTGCAGTGGTAGAGGCCCATCCAGCAGTAGTGGAGGCCCATCCTGCAGTAGTGGAGGCCCATCCTGCAGTGGTGGAGGCCCATCCTGCAGTGGTAGAGGCCCATCCTGCAGTGGTGGAGGCCCATCCTGCAGTGGTGGAGGCCCACCCTGCAGTGGTGGAGGCCCATCCTGCAGTGGTAGAGGCCCATCCTGCAGTGATGTTGGCCCATCCTGCAGTGGTGGAGGCCCACCCTGCAGTAGTGGAGGCCCATCCTGCAGTAGTGGAGGCCCATCCTGCAGTAGTGGAGGCCCATCCTGCAGTAGTGGAGGCCCATCCTGCAGTGGTAGAGGCCCATCCTGCAGTGGTAGAGGCCCATCCTGCAGTGGTAGAGGCCCATCCTGCAGTGGTGGAGGCCCATCCAGCAGTGATGTTGGCCCTTCCTGCAGTGGTAGAGGCCCATCCTGCAGTGGTGGAGGCCCACCCTGCAGTGGTAGAGGCCCATCCTGCAGTAGTGGAGGCCCATCCGCAGTGGTAGAGGCCCATCCTGCAGTGGTAGAGGCCCATCCTGCAGTGGTAGAGGCCCATCCAGCAGTGGTGGAGGCCCATCCTGCAGTAGTGGAGGCCCATCCTGCAGTGATGTTGGCCCATCCTGCAGTGGTAGAGGCCCATCCTGCAGTAGTGGAGGCCCATCCTGCAGTAGTGGAGGCCCATCCTGCAGTAGTGGAGGCCCATCCAGCAGTAGTGGAGGCCCATCCTGCAGTGGTGGAGGCCCATCCTGCAGTAGTGGAGGCCCATCCAGCAGTGGTGGAGGCCCATCCTGCAGTAGTGGAGGCCCACCCTGCAGTGGTAGAGGCCCACCCTGCAGTGGTAGAGGCCCACCCTGCAGTGGTGGAGGCCCACCCTGCAGTGGTGGAGGCCCATCCTGCAGTGGTGGAGGCCCATCCTGCAGTGGTAGAGGCCCATCCTGCAGTGATGTTGGCCCTTCCTGCAGTGGTAGAGGCCCATCCTGCAGTGGTAGAGGCCCATCCTGCAGTGGTGGAGGCCCATCCTGCAGTGGTAGAGGCCCATCCTGCAGTAGTGGAGGCCCATCCTGCAGTAGTGGAGGCCCATCCTGCAGTAGTGGAGGCCCATCCTGCAGTAGTGGAGGCCCATCCAGCAGTAGTGGAGGCCCACCCTGCAGTAGTGGAGGCCCATCCTGCAGTGGTGGAGGCCCATCCTGCAGTAGTGGAGGCCCATCCTGCAGTGGTGGAGGCCCATCCTGCAGTAGTGGAGGCCCACCCTGCAGTAGTGGAGGCCCATCCTGCAGTAGTGGAGGCCCATCCTGCAGTGGTAGAGGCCCATCCTGCAGTGGTAGAGGCCCATCCTGCAGTGGTAGAGGCCCATCCTGCAGTGGTAGAGGCCCATCCTGCAGTGGTAGAGGCCCATCCTGCAGTAGTGGAGGCCCATCCAGCAGTAGTGGAGGCCCATCCAGCAGTGGTGGAGGCCCATCCTGCAGTGGTGGAGGCCCATCCAGCAGTAGTGGAGGCCCATCCTGCAGTAGTGGAGGCCCACCCTGCAGTAGTGGAGGCCCATCCTGCAGTAGTGGAGGCCCATCCTGCAGTAGTGGAGGCCCATCCAGCAGTAGTGGAGGCCCATCCTGCAGTGGTGGAGGCCCATCCTGCAGTGGTAGAGGCCCATCCTGCAGTGGTGGAGGCCCATCCTGCAGTGGTAGAGGCCCATCCAGCAGTAGTGGAGGCCCATCCTGCAGTAGTGGAGGCCCATCCTGCAGTAGTGGAGGCCCATCCTGCAGTAGTGGAGGCCCATCCTGCAGTGGTAGAGGCCCATCCTGCAGTGGTGGAGGCCCATCCTGCAGTGGTAGAGGCCCATCCAGCAGTAGTGGAGGCCCATCCTGCAGTAGTGGAGGCCCATCCTGCAGTAGTGGAGGCCCATCCTGCAGTGGTAGAGGCCCATCCTGCAGTGGTAGAGGCCCATCCTGCAGTGGTAGAGGCCCATCCTGCAGTGGTGGAGGCCCATCCTGCAGTGGTGGAGGCCCATCCTGCAGTAGTGGAGGCCCACCCTGCAGTGGTGGGGGCCCATCCTGCAGTAGTGGAGGCCCATCCGGCAGTGGTGGAGGCCCATCCTGCAGTGGTGGAGGCCCATCCAGCAGTAGTAGAGGCCCATCCTGCAGTGGTGGAGGCCCACCCTGCAGTAGTGGAGGCCCATCCAGCAGTGGTGGAGGCCCATCCTGCAGTGGTGGAGGCCCATCCTGCAGTAGTGGAGGCCCATCCTGCAGTGGTAGAGGCCCATCCTGCAGTGATATTGGCCCATCCTGCAGTGGTAGAGGCCCATCCTGCAGTGGTGGAGGCCCATCCTGCAGTGGTGGAGGCCCATCCTGCAGTAGTGGAGGCCCATCCTGCAGTAGTGGAGGCCCATCCAGCAGTAGTGGAGGCCCATCCTGCAGTGGTGGAGGCCCATCCTGCAGTAGTGGAGGCCCATCCTGCAGTGGTAGAGGCCCATCCTGCAGTGGTAGAGGCCCATCCTGCAGTGGTAGAGGCCCATCCTGCAGTAGTAGAGGCCCATCCTGCAGTGGTAGAGGCCCATCCTGCAGTGGTAGAGGCCCATCCTGCAGTGGTGGAGGCCCATCCTGCAGTAGTGGAGGCCCATCCTGCAGTAGTGGAGGCCCATCCAGCAGTAGTGGAGGCCCATCCTGCAGTGGTGGAGGCCCATCCTGCAGTGGTGGAGGCCCATCCTGCAGTAGTGGAGGCCCATCCTGCAGTAGTGGAGGCCCATCCTGCAGTAGTGGAGGCCCATCCAGCAGTAGTAGAGGCCCATCCTGCAGTGGTGTTGGCCCATCCTGCAGTGGTAGAGGCCCATCCTGCAGTGGTGGAGGCCCATCCTGCAGTGGTAGAGGCCCAGCCTGCAGTGGTAGAGGCCCATCCTGCAGTGATATTGGCCCATCCTGCAGTGGTAGAGGCCCATCCAGCAGTAGTGGAGGCCCATCCTGCAGTGATGGTGGCCCCTCCTGCAGTGGTAGAGGCCCATCCAGCAGTAGTAGAGGCCCATCCAGCAGTGGTGGAGGCCCATCCTGCAGTAGTGGAGGCCCATCCTGCAGTAACGGAGGCCCATCCTGCAGTGGTAGAGGCCCATCCTGCAGTAGTGGAGGCCCATCCTGCAGTGGTAGAGGCCCATCCTGCAGTAGTGGAGGCCCATCCTGCAGTGGTAGAGGCCCATCCTGCAGTGGTAGAGGCCCATCCTGCAGTGGTAGAGGCCCATCCTGCAGTGGTAGAGGCCCATCCTGCAGTGGTGGAGGCCCATCCTGCAGTAGTGGAGGCCCATCCAGCAGTGGTGGAGGCCCATCCTGCAGTGGTGGAGGCCCATCCTGCAGTGGTGGAGGCCCATCCTGCAGTGGTGGAGGCCCATCCTGCAGTGGTAGAGGCCCATCCTGCAGTGGTGGAGGCCCATCCTGCAGTGGTGGAGGCCCATCCTGCAGTAGTAGAGGCCCATCCAGCAGTGGTAGAGGCCCATCCAGCAGTAGTGGAGGCCCATCCTGCAGTAGTGGAGGCCCATCCTGCAGTGGTAGAGGCCCATCCTGCAGTGGTAGAGGCCCATCCTGCAGTGTAGAGGCCCATCCTGCAGTGGTAGAGGCCCATCCAGCAGTGGTAGAGGCCCATCCTGCAGTCGTGGAGGCCCATCCAGCAGTAGTAGAGGCCCATCCTGCAGTGATGTAGGCCCATCCTGCAGTGGTAGAGGCCCATCCAGCAGTAGTAGAGGCCCATCCAGCAGTAGTAGAGGCCCATCCTGCAGTGGTAGAGGCCCATCCTGCAGTGGTGGAGGCCCATCCTGCAGTGGTAGAGGCCCATCCAGCAGTAGTGGAGGCCCATCCTGCAGTGATGGTGGCCCATCCTGCAGTGGTAGAGGCCCATCCTGCAGTGGTAGAGGCCCATCCTGCAGTGGTAGAGGCCCATCCTGCAGTGATGTTGGCCCATCCTGCAGTGGTAGAGGCCCATCCAGCAGTAGTAGAGGCCCATCCAGCAGTGGTGGAGGCCCATCCTGCAGTAGTGGAGGCCCATCCAGCAGTAGTGGAGGCCCATCCTGCAGTGGTGGAGGCCCATCCTGCAGTGGTGGAGGCCCATCCAGCAGTGGTGGAGGCCCATCCTGCAGTGGTGGAGGCCCATCCTGCAGTGGTGGAGGCCCATCCAGCAGTAGTGGAGGCCCATCCTGCAGTAGTGGAGGCCCATCCTGCAGTGGTGGAGGCCCATCCTGCAGTGGTAGAGGCCCATCCTGCAGTGGTGGAGGCCCATCCTGCAGTGGTGGAGGCCCATCCAGCAGTAGTGGAGGCCCATCCTGGAGTGGTGGAGGCCCATCCAGCAGTGGTAGAGGCCCATCCTGCAGTGGTGGAGGCCCATCCTGCAGTGGTAGAGGCCCATCCTGCAGTGGTGAGGCCCATCCAGCAGTAGTGGAGGCCCATCCTGCAGTGGTGGAGGCCCATCCTGCAGTGGTGGAGGCCCATCCTGCAGTGGTGGAGGCCCATCCTGCAGTGGTGGAGGCCCATCCTGCAGTGGTGGAGGCCCATCCTGCAGTAGTGGAGGCCCATCCAGCAGTAGTGGAGGCCCATCCTGCAGTAGTGGAGGCCCATCCTGCAGTGGTGGAGGCCCATCCTGCAGTAGTGGAGGCCCATCCAGCAGTGATGTTGGCCCTTCCTGCAGTGGTAGAGGCCCATCCTGCAGTGGTGGAGGCCCATCCTGCAGTGGTAGAGGCCCACCCTGCAGTGGTGGAGGCCCACCCTGCAAGTGGTGGAGGCCCATCCTGCAGTGGTGGAGGCCCATCCAGCAGTGGTGGAGGCCCACCCTGCAGTGGTGGAGGCCCATCCTGCAGTAGTGGAGGCCCATCCAGCAGTAGTGGAGGCCCATCCTGCAGTAGTGGAGGCCCATCCTGCAGTGGTGGAGGCCCATCCTGCAGTGATGTTGGCCCTTCCTGCAGTGGTAGAGGCCCATCCTGCAGTGGTAGGGGCCCATCCTGCAGTAGTGGAGGCCCATCCAGCAGTGGTGGAGGCCCATCCTGCAGTAGTGGAGGCCCATCCAGCAGTAGTGGAGGCCCATCCTGCAGTGGTGGTGGCCCATCCTGCAGTGGTAGAGGCCCATCCAGCAGTAGTAGAGGCCCATCCAGCAGTGGTGGAGGCCCATCCTGCAGTGGTAGAGGCCCAGCCTGCAGTGGTAGAGGCCCATCCTGCAGTGGTGGAGGCCCATCCAGCAGTGGTGGAGGCCCATCCTGCAGTGGTAGAGGCCCATCCAGCAGTAGTGGAGGCCCATCCTGCAGTAGTGGAGGCCCATCCTGCAGTAGTGGAGGCCCATCCTGCAGTGGTAGAGGCCCATCCTGCAGTGGTGGAGGCCCATCCTGCAGTGGTAGAGGCCCATCCTGCAGTGGTAGAGGCCCACCCTGCAGTGGTAGAGGCCCATCCTGCAGTGGTGGAGGCCCATCCAGCAGTAGTGGAGGCCCATCCTGCAGTAGTGGAGGCCCATCCTGCAGTAGTGGAGGCCCATCCTGCAGTAGTGGAGGCCCATCCTGCAGTAGTGGAGGCCCATCCTGCAGTGGTAGAGGCCCATCCTGCAGTGGTAGAGGCCCATCCTGCAGTGGTGGAGGCCCATCCTGCAGTAGTGGAGGCCCATCCTGCAGTAGTGGAGGCCCATCCAGCAGTAGTGGAGGTCCATCCTGCAGTAGTGGAGGCCCATCCTGCAGTAGTGGAGGCCCATCCTGCAGTGGTGGAGGCCCATCCTGCAGTGGTAGAGGCCCATCCTGCAGTGATGTTGGCCCTTCCTGCAGTGGTAGAGGCCCATCCTGCAGTGGTAGAGGCCCATCCTGCAGTAGTGGAGGCCCATCCTGCAGTAGTGGAGGCCCTTCCTGCAGTGGTAGAGGCCCACCCTGCAGTGGTAGAGGCCCACCCTGCAGTGGTAGAGGCCCACCCTGCAGTGGTAGAGGCCCATCCTGCAGTGGTGGAGGCCCATCCTGCAGTGGTGGTGGCCCATCCTGCAGTGGTAGAGGCCCATCCTGCAGTGGTAGAGGCCCATCCTGCAGTGGTAGAGGCCCATCCTGCAGTGGTGGAGGCCCATCCTGCAGTAGTGGAGGCCCATCCTGCAGTAGTGGAGGCCCATCCAGCAGTGATGTTGGCCCTTCCTGCAGTGGTAGAGGCCCACCCTGCAGTGGTAGAGGCCCACCCTGCAGTGGTAGAGGCCCACCCTGCAGTGGTAGAGGCCCACCCTGCAGTGGTAGAGGCCCATCCTGCAGTGGTAGAGGCCCATCCTGCAGTGGTGGAGGCCCATCCTGCAGTGGTGGAGGCCCATCCTGCAGTGGTAGAGGCCCATCCAGCAGTAGTAGAGGCCCATCCAGCAGTGGTAGAGGCCCATCCTGCAGTGGTAGCGGCCCATCCTGCAGTGGTAGAGGCCCATCCTGCAGTGGTAGAGGCCCATCCAGCAGTAGTGGAGGCCCATCCTGCAGTAGTGGAGGCCCATCCTGCAGTGGTAGAGGCCCATCCTGCAGTGATATTGGCCCATCCTGCAGTGGTAGAGGCCCATCCTGCAGTGGTAGAGGCCCACCCTGCAGTGGTAGAGGCCCATCCTGCAGTGGTGGAGGCCCATCCTGCAGTGGTGGAGGCCCATCCTGCAGTAGTGGAGGCCCATCCAGCAGTGGTGGAGGCCCATCCTGCAGTGGTAGAGGCCCATCCTGCAGTGGTAGAGGCCCATCCTGCAGTGGTAGAGGCCCATCCAGCAGTGGTAGAGGCCCATCCTGCAGTGGTGGAGGCCCATCCTGCAGTGGTGGAGGCCCATCCTGCAGTGGTAGAGGCCCATCCTGCAGTAGTGGAGGCCCATCCTGCAGTGGTGGAGGCCCAACCTGCAGTGGTAGAGGCCCATCCTGCAGTGGTAGAGGCCCATCCTGCAGTGGTGGAGGCCCACCCTGCAGTGGTGGAGGCCCACCCTGCAGTAGTGGAGGCCCATCCTGCAGTAGTGGAGGCCCATCCAGCAGTGATGTTGGCCCATCCTGCAGTGGTAGAGGCCCACCCTGCAGTGGTAGAGGCCCACCCTGCAGTGGTAGAGGCCCATCCTGCAGTGGTGGAGGCCCATCCTGCAGTGGTGGAGGCCCATCCTGCAGTGGTAGAGGCCCATCCTGCAGTAGTGGAGGCCCATCCTGCAGTGGTAGAGGCCCATCCTGCAGTGGTAGAGGCCCATCCTGCAGTGGTGGAGGCCCATCCTGCAGTAGTTGAGGCCCATCCTGCAGTAGTGGAGGCCCATCCTGCAGTGGTAGCGGCCCATCCTGCAGTGGTAGAGGCCCATCCTGCAGTGGTAGAGGCCCATCCTGCAGTGGTAGAGGCCCATCCAGCAGTAGTAGAGGCCCATCCGGCAGTGGTAGAGGCCCATCCTGCGGTGGTAGAGGCCCATCCTGCAGTGGTGGAGGCCCATCCTGCAGTGGTGGAGGCCCATCCTGCAGTGGTAGAGGCCCATCCTGCAGTGGTAGAGGCCCATCCTGCAGTAACGGAGGCCCATCCTGCAGTGGTAGAGGCCCATCCTGCAGTGGTAGAGGCCCATCCTGCAGTGGTAGAGGCCCATCCTGCAGTGGTAGAGGCCCATCCTGCAGTGGTGGAGGCCCACCCTGCAGTGGTGGAGGCCCACCCTGCAGTGGTAGAGGCCCATCCTGCAGTGGTAGAGGCCCATCCTGCAGTGGTAGAGGCCCATCCTGCAGTGGTGGAGGCCCATCCTGCAGTGGTGGAGGCCCATCCTGCAGTGGTAGAGGCCCATCCAGCAGTAGTGGAGGCCCATCCTGCAGTAGTGGAGGCCCATCCTGCAATAGTGGAGGCCCATCCTGCAGTAGTGGAGGCCCATCCTGCAGTGGTAGAGGCCCATCCTGCAGTGGTAGAGGCCCATCCTGCAGTGGTAGAGGCCCATCCAGCAGTAGTAGAGGCCCATCCTGCAGTAGTGGAGGCCCATCCTGCAGTGGTAGAGGCCCATCCTGCAGTAGTGGAGGCCCATCCTGCAGTAGTAGAGGCCCATCCTGCAGTAGTGGAGGCCCACCCTGCAGTGGTAGAGGCCCATCCTGCAGGGGTAGAGGCCCATCCTGGAGTGGTGGAGGCCCATCCTGCAGTGGTGGAGGCCCATCCTGCAGTAGTAGAGGCCCATCCTGCAGTGGTAGAGGCCCATCCTGCAGTGGTAGAGGCCCACCCTGCAGTGGTAGAGGCCCATCCTGCAGTGGTAGAGGCCCATCCTGCAGTAACGGAGGCCCATCCTGCAGTGGTGGTGGCCCATCCTGCAGTAGTGGAGGCCCATCCTGCAATAGTGGAGGCCCATCCTGCAGTAGTGGAGGCCCATCCTGCAGTGGTAGAGGCCCATCCTGCAGTGGTAGAGGCCCATCCTGCAGTGGTGGAGGCCCACCCTGCAGTGGTGGAGGCCCACCCTGCAGTGGTAGAGGCCCACCCTGCAGTGGTAGAGGCCCACCCTGCAGTGGTAGAGGCCCA